>PVKS010047391.1:0-12598 GCA_004027875.1 Aplodontia rufa | reverse complement strand
AGGACGCCGACTGAAGTCCATCCACTGTGACATTCAGGTCTGCTGTGTTTCGCGTCTCATTGATGCCATCCTCGCCTACGCACTCCACCCAGTAGGTGAGGTTCTGAGAGGATGAGCCCTCGGGGGCCTCCCAGACCAGGGTGATGGAGCTGTTGGTGCGAGATTCCACTTGGAGGCTTCTCACTCGGTTGGGGACTGAGAATTAGGATGAGAACGGCATGTAAGTAAAGGAACAATGAATAGCAAGCCTCCTTCCTCCCTGAGCTTTTGTTCCATTGTAAGAAAAACCCCTTTCATTAGTCTCTCCCATGGACCACCAGGATCTCCATTGAGATTCATGGGAGTTGAGGGCCTCTCTCTTTTTGTGGACAGTGAATTCAGATGGGATCACTCACCTTCTGCCCTGGACCCTGTCCAACTGCACAGAATCTGGAGAAAGCCCAAGAAAAACATAATTAAACATAGCCTCAGTGTATCTAGGTGAGATTTGGGGGCCATGGGGGCAACCCAATAAACTACCCCACCCCCATGAGTGGCCCTTGCCTGCAGAGAGGAGTGTGGTATGACAAAGGTCACCCCAACATCCGAGTTCTCTGGTTAGGGACGAAGAACAGGCTGGCAGGGGTGGGGCTCCGGAGATGCAGGAGTTAAGCTTGGCTCCACTGATAAGGCCAAGAGATAAACTTAATAGTTTCACTTTCAGAAAAATACAACCTTGGGGGGCTGGAGCGGTGGCTCAGAGGTTGGAGCACTTGCCTGGCATGTGCAGGGATCCGTGTTCAAACCCCAGCACCACATACTCAACTAAGTGTCAGAGAAACAAAGGCCAGATGAATAATAAATAAAATTGATTCTGTCTCATTCTCTCCCTCTCTCTTAAAAATAAAGAAATAAAAAATTTAAAAATATTTTTTAAAAAACGAAAGAAAAATACAACCTTGGAAGACTTGGGAAAGGGAAGCAATCGACAAGGGAGAAACAAAAAACAAGGAAATTGAAGTCTGCAGCCCACACGTTACAGCATGAGGGAGACGAGCAAGGGCCAGGATTTCTGCATTTGAAGAAGGAGGGCCAGGGTTTGGGATCCTGAGTCTGAGGGAAGAGAATTGGGACCTGGACCCCTATTTCTGAGGATGGAGGCTGGAGCCTAGACTCCTAGGTTGAGGGAGGAGGCTGGGGCCTGGATCCCTGGGTCTGAGGGAGGAGGCTGGGGCCTGGGTTCCTAAGTTGAGGGAGGAGAATTGGGGGTCCAGATCTCTGGATCTGAGGGAGGAGGCTGGGGCCTGGGCTCCTAGGTTGAGGGAGGAGGGATGGGCCCTGACCCCTAGATCTAAGCAAGCAGAGATCTTGGAGCTTTGTGAGCACCGCTGTTTTTCTGAGCTGGCACCAGGAGCTCAATGCAGGACCCAGCATCCTAGGTGTAAGACTCCTGTGTTGTCTCCCCCACACTTCATCTGCCTTCCTTCTCCAAGGAGTTACCAGTCCCTGCCTCCTCAGTCCCCAAGTCCAGGGACCCAGCTCCCTTACACTGAGACTGTGGAGCTGTGGCCCAAGGCGGGGAGAAACGGAGGACTTACCAGAAGCACCAAGCTCCCCCAGGTTCCGAGGCCCCTGCCAGGGCTGGCCATACGTCCAGACACTGGGAGAACACAGGCGTCCCTGGCTGGTTCTTCCACCTGCTGGACTTCAAACTCAAGAGCTTCCCCTTTCCCAGCCCATTGGTGAGGCAGAGGCTGGGGCAGGAAGGGGAGGAGGAGGAAGTAGAGGCTTCCAGCTTGAGCGCAGCTCTCAGCCCTGCCCTGCCCCTCACCTCCTGCCTCACCTCTGCTCCCTGCCCTGTCACAGGCTGACCCACAGTCTCTCCTCAGCCTCGGGCTCAGTCTGCTTTGCCCCCCGCTGGAGTAACCTGGTGTGAATGCAGCAAGCAGACTGCACACTTCTGAGCCCTCTTCTTGGGGGATGGCAGCGCGTCTGCATGTGGAGACCAGTCAGGGACTGGACCTCGTGTCGCCAGGCTGCCGCTTCCCTTCTCCCGCTCCCACAAGCCCTCCAGGGAGGTCCCGCCTCCTGGTCTGTGCACGTGCCAGGTCCCCTTGGGCACACCTTTTTGCCTGCTGGGAAGTCGCATTCCTACTCCTCCCTTGGGCTTCAGCCCAGAAGTCACCCACCCTGGTTCACCCTGGGCCTTGACTGTCAGCCACACCACACCATTAGAATTTGCAAATCCACTTGTCTACCCTGACCTTGAGCAAGTGACCAACTCATGGTGACTCAGATTCCTCCTCTAAAAATATGGGCACGGCCTTTTGTAAATATGCAGTGAGGAGCACGTCCAACAGAAGGTGGAAATGCGAGGGGCTTCGCTCAATGCCTGGTGTCTCAGGCACTCGCCCTGCTCACTCCTGGCTCTTTGCTGGCCCCAGGGCCCAGGCTTCGGGGGCCTCCCCTGGTTTGCTGCTCACCTGCCTGCACAGGCTACCTGCATTTCCCGCGCAGGGCGCAGGGAGATGGTGCTGGTCGGTGGCGTGGTCGTGAATGATCTGTTCCATCTCTCTGTTTCCTTGTTTTTAAAATGAATTTCGAACACCACCTTCCTCAGACACAAAGAGAGCAGCTCCCCACTTCTGGCCAGTCCCTGATTTGAGAAACGGCTGCCCACTGGTCTAAGAGGCAGGTGCATTTCCAGAGTCCGTCATCGCATCCATCAACTTGGGAAGCGTTTTCCTGGTTGATGAAAAATAACTCAGTACTCAACTGCTTCTCCCAGAAGGTGAGGTGGTGAATTGTGTAGCGTTTACTAATAAAAAAATAAAATGAAAAAGAGAAAAAATATAATCTGCCTGAAAGTCATGGTGATTCATGGTAAGGTACGTGCAGACCAGTTGTTTATGGCTGTGTCACACGTCACACTGAGGCTCACTGGCTTGAACACTAATAAACATTTATTACCTGTCCACTCCGGGTGCCGGCAATGCAGTGGCCGGCTGGACCGTCCCTGCGTGGGGCTCCTCCCGAGGCTGCTAAGATGTGGGCAGCCACATTCATCGCAGGCTCCGGGGTTGGAGATCTCCTGGACAGTGAGACTCGAGGCTCTGGGCCTGAGGCTTGAGCGCAGCTCTCAGCCCTGCCCTGCCCCTCACCTCCTGCCTCACCTCTGCTCCCTGCCCTGTCACAGGCTGACCCCTGCGCTGCAAGTCAGAGTCTCGGTTCTTCGCAGTGTGCCCCTCCCCGTAGCACATCTTGGGTGTCCTCATAACACAGGTGCCAGCTCCCCCAGAGCAGATGGTCCAGGGAGACCTCCGGAGGCCACTTGTCACTTTGGAGCATCCTGCCCCTGACTGGTCTCCCCACTCAATGTGGTGGGCTCTGCTTGGCAGGATGAAGAGGGCATGAGCAGGGGCTGCCTTGGATGGTGTGGGCTGGTGCCACATGTTGGCACAGTCATTTAAAGGTTTGCTTTTCTATAATGCCACACCCTTTTGTCAAGCAGTGCTACAAAAGGAAAAGCAGGAGAGGGACTGACCTCACACTCACTGCACCACGGGGCCTCAGCTCTGACAATGTTCCTCAGCAAGAGGAAGAGGCCGAGAACATGGCCTGAACATGGTGTCACCTCCAGGGCAGGCCTTGGCTTCTCCAGCCTCCTGCACCCCCAAGGTGTGGGGTGTTCCTGAATACCCTGACCCAAACAAGAATTTTAATTTTTCTTATATCTTTGTCTGATTTAAAACATTTACTGTGCAGCTGGACCAGTGGCTCAGCAGTTACGGCACTTGCCTGGCACGCATGAGGATGCAGGTTCAAACCCCAGCACCACACACACAATGAAGTGTTGGAACAATGAAAACCACATGAAAAACCAAATAAAATTGATTTTTATTGCTCTTCTCTCTTTAAAAAAATAAAATATTCACTACTTAACACTTTTTTTTTTTTAGTACTGGTGATCGAATTCTACCAGAGCCACATCCCCAGCCTTTTTTTTTTTTTTTTTTGAGACTGGGTCTAAGTTACTGAGGCTGCTGTGCAACTTGCCAACCTCTTGCCTCAGCCTACCAGGTCACTGGAATTACAGGTGTGTGCTGCCACACCCAGCTATAAGCACCTTTTATAGTCAGAAAATATGTTGCTTACATAGACATCTCAGGGCAGGAACAGCACTCGATCATCCCGCTGCTGCTTATAGGAAGTTACTTACTCCCAGCGCCTCAGCTGCACGACCAAGGACCAAAGCAACTTTCCTTTCAGTGGGCAGCTGCCTGGCCCCACCGGCCACCAGGTCTCTTCCTCCGGTGCCCTGTGTCTTCAGTCTTTTGTTATTCCCTCTCCCTCCCTCCCCACTCTCCGAATCTTCCCCAACTTGTAAGATGCCCACGTTTCTTTTTTTCTCGAGAGGGACAGTGAGAGAGAAGGAGAGAATCAATTTTATTTAGTTTTCATATGGCTTTCGTTGCTCCGATACTTCATTGTGTACGTGGTGCTGCGTCCTTGCACGTGGAAGGTAACCGCCGAGCCACTGCTCCAGCCCCCACATTTCTTGTCTAAAAGCAAAAGATCACCTCCACACCTGCCCAGCCCATCAGCCTGTACCTGTTTCCTCTTCAAACCCCACCACAGCGCTGCCCACCCTCCTCGGCTCCCGAATTGATAAAACAGCAGACTGCCCATGCCTGGGAGGCACAACCTAATGAGACAAGACTGTCAAGTCCCCAGCAGTCACTGATGGGAGCCCCAGGTAACACACTCCTCCCAAGTGGGGTCCCTTCCAGCCCCTTACCAGCCTGATGTACAGCATCAGGAAAGTGTGCCTTAATCCACGTGATGACACGTTCCCTGTGGGTGTGCAGGGACCAGACGTGAGTCACCACAGCAAGGGCACCACGGTGTTTAGATGGGGTTCACTGGGAGTGGGGCCTGAGGCCTGGAGTCAGCAGCTTGTGGGGCTGGACTGGGTGGTGGATTACCCCAGCAGCTCCAGAGGCTGAGGCAGGAGGATCACAAGTTCAAGGCCAGCCTTGGCAACTTAGAGAGACCCCATCTCAAAATAAAAAATATAAAGGGGCTGGAGATGTGGCCCAGTGGCAAAGCACCCCTGGGTTCAACCCCTGGTACTACAAAAATAAACACTGAATAAAATGTTAAAACCCTACCCAAAGGGGTTGGAGCAGTGGCTCGGCAAGTTATGGCGCTTGCCTGGCATGCATGAGGATGCAGATTTGAACCCCAGCACCACATACACAACAAAGTGTTGGAGAAATGAAAAACACATGAAAAACTAAATAAAGCTGATTCTCTCTCACTGCCTCTCTTTCTAAAAAACAGTTAAAAACAAACAAACAAAAAACCCTACCTGAAGCTCATGGGTTTTGGAGGGTGGAGGGCATGCTTCTGGGAGAAAAGGTGTAAAAGAAATAGTGCGGGACAGGGCAAGGAACTAAGTCAGAAAGTGACCTCAGAGGATCCCATCATGGGGCAGAGCCCCAGCACCCCCACTGCCCCTCCCAGTCACCAGGCATGGGAAGGACCCCCACCACCGTGGAAGCCCAGACCGTGGACCTCCCTCCTCACTTCTCCCAGCACCCATGGAGAAGGGGAGAGCCACCAGAAAGAACAGGTCTCAGCGGTCTCAGGGTGCTTGGGGGTGTCAGGTGACATACACACCTGGGCCTGTGTGGCCCCTGCTCTGCTTCCCAGGGTGGGACAGACATTTCGGAGGAGGCACACGCAGCGCTTTGCAGTCCCTGGACTATAGAGTTCAGACTTTGGTGGTGGGAAGGAGGAGTGGACGTCCCCAGTATTTCTCCATCTGTGCCAAGCAGTAAATCCAGGAAGTCAGAGATCAGTACCACCTGAGCTGCAGCGTCTGGACCTAAGTGACACCTGCCCTGTGATTAGGGATTCAGCCTAATCACGTGATGCCTTCAGTGGCAGTGAGTGTCCTGGATGAGGGGTCTCCCAGCAAATGACAGCTCCTGGTACTTGGTATTCAGCGAATGAGCCAAAAAACAGTGTTTTCTCCCAGCCAATAGATGTTGGTCCCTGTAAGTTTCTCTCTGGGACCTTCACCACCTTATCAACCCTGAAAACACCAGTGGTCCCTGCTCCATCAATCCGCCCTCACTGGAACGGTCACTTTCGGGTTTCCCAGTGTCTGCTGACAGTGTGCTGGCCTCAAGGGTGAGGTTCTCTCTGCGTCTGCTGCCAGCCCACCTCTCCCGCTTCTGGCGGCACAGACTTCCCACATCTTTTCCCCAGTGGCTCCAGCTGCTTCAGACCCCAGTGTCTTTGCACATGCTGTTCCCCTGCCCAGCAAGGTCTTTCTCCAGCAGCCAGGTGGACCCAGGTTCAGCTGGCCACTGCCTCCCGTGTTTGGAGTGTAACTAAGCAATTTCCCTAATAAAATACGGCCTGTGGGTCACCTATTTTTCCTTTCTTTCATAACAGTGGGAACCTGTGGGTATATGGCACTGGGGATTGAACCCAGGGGCACTCTACCACTGAGCCACATCCCTAGCCCTTGCGAAGTTGGCCAGGCTGGCCTCCAACCTGCCTCCTCCGGCCTCAGCCTCCCTCACTGGACTGAGGTGCGTTGAGCTGCAGCCTGTTTTAAGACAGAGGGACAGCGAGAGAAAGAGAGAAATCAATTTTATTGAGTTTTCCATCTGGTTTTCGTTGCTCCAACACTTCATTGTGTATGTGGTGCTGGGGTTCAAACCCGCGTCCTTGTGCGTGCCAGGCAAGCGCTGTAACCACTGAGCTCCAGCCCTGCGTCGAGCTTCTTACAGGTAGAAACAGGTCTAAACTCACCTCTGGGGACATAGGGCCGATTCCTCACCTGGAAACTGATGAAGGCTCAGGAAATAAGCACTCATCTGAACCTGACTGTGCTTCCAGTTTATCCCCACCTCCCCTCTCCTGGTGCTCTGAGCATCAAGGCTGCCACACGCTCCAGGCTGCCTGCTTGCTCCCCTGCTCATTCCTCCACCCAATCCAGCCTCTGTGAGAACCTGGGGCTGACTGGAGTCTTCCCCCCACATGTGGAAGTCACGTCCTGGCCCCCAGGCTCCTGTGGCAGGCTGGCCAAGGCGTGCCTGGGTGATTTCTGTCCTCTTCTGGGGGATGCACTGATCACACATGCCCAGGACGGTGCAGCCTAGGAGCCTGGATGCAGACGACCTGACAATGCCCGGAGGCTTCTGTGCACTCAAACCCGGAGGCAGTGCTTGCTGGGCAGCCACATGGCGCTGGGGAGTCTGGGACTACAGCGAACAAGGAAGCAGCTGTCCCAGGCCACAGACTGTTTCTGCAGTGCTGTCCTTGGTACTGAGGTCCTGAGGTGAGATGCTCCTGCTGGGAAAGCCCACTAATCTGAACCTGTCTGTGCTGTCAGCCACCACTCTACGCTAACCAGCGAACAGAGCAAAGCAGGCAAGAAGATGTGCCTGGCCTGCTTGTTCCAATTTCCTAAGTGCTGCCACCCACATCCCGGGATAGGCCATCAGCTGCACCCCCAGTTCTGTGGATGCCCTCGGCCCCCTTCCTCGTCCTCCCCAGGGCTTGGCCAGGATGCTGTGATGCAGACGCGCACACAGGCATGTGGAGGGTGCAGAGGGGTGGGGTGAGGGAGTTCCACTGACAGGGTCACCCACAGGCATGTCGGTGAAGATCCCCATGATCCCCGGCCCCCTGCCCCTACCCACTATGTCCCAGAGGGAGGATCAGGTAGGAGTCAGAGTTGTCGGAATCAGCCAAACACAGAGGGGTGACGTGGTGGTGGCAGGTGTGGGATGGGGGTGTTGTGCAGCAGGGTCCCTCAGGCACTCTGTCAGCTGGTACTCCTTGGCAAAGCCACGATTGCCATCTTCCTCATTTCTCTGTTTTTTTTTTTTTTTTAAGAGAGAGGGACAGTGAGAGACACAGAGAAAGGGAGAAACAACTTTAGTTTTTCACATGGCCCTAGTTGCTCCAAAACTTAGTTGTGTACGTGGTGCTGGGGTTTGAACCCGGGTCCTCGTGCTTGCCAGGCACGCACTGAAACCACTGAGCCACCGCTCCAGCCCCTTCCTCATTTCTCTTGACATGGTTGGCAAAACTCATGGCCGAGATGCTCCCTTGCATGCTATGGTATACAGAATGACGAAGGATCTGCGTTTCTCAAGTCCCTTTCATCTCTCCTGACTCTCTGGGAGTGCAGATGGGGGACGTGGGGGGGCCAAGGTGGCTAAGACATTCCAGTTGCTAAACATCTACATGCCCTACAGTGAGGGCCCCAACCCAGGACCACACACCCAGCAACACTGAGGGAGTAGCACCCTCCGGCCCCACAGCCAGCACCCATTACGAACAATCAGAGTCCATCTGGGCTGGTCTGAAGGATTGTGTCCCCCAAATTCAGATGTTGAAAACAAATCCCTAAGACAATGGTATGAAAGCGGGCAGAAACCAGGTCCCTAGGGTGCAGGCCTTCAGAACGGACACAGCACCCTTGTAGGAGGCCTGAAGGAGAGTGCTGGCTCACCACAACCAACATGCCATCCACGGGGATGGACCTTGCCAGACTCCAGCTTCACTGGCACCCTGATCTTGGGCTTCCCAGCCCCCGGAACTGAGCAACATTTCCTTCTGTGTGTGAATCGCCTGGTCTAACACATTTCGTATTAGACCGGTAGTTAAGCACTTTCACCATCATCCTAAGTAAAAATGTCAAAGACAACGTGGGGGTGGGGCAGGGCGGAGCCAGCACAGGATCAACTGTACCAGCAGGAGGGGAAAGGGGAGGAAACCCAGGGAGCTTGGCCAAGGAGGAACAGACGTCAAGTGTAAAGCAGGGGTTGAGGGGTTCTGAAGCAGGCATGTGGAGAGAGAAGCACTCATGGAGGAACCTCTGGGAGAACAAGGGAACAGAGGACAGACCATGGGCACAGTCTGATTTCTAGTTCTCCACAGAAGGTACGCAGATGGCCAAGGAGCAGGTGAAAAAATGCCCAGTATCTTTAGCCACCAGAAAAGCGGAAATCAGAACCACAACAAGGTATCTATCAGCTCACACCGTTCGACGGCCACCATCAAAACCCAACAGCCAGGGAGGGTGGTGCACACCTGTGATCCCACTCCTTGGGAGGCTGATGCAGGAGGATGGAAAGTTGAAGGCCAGCCTGTGCAACTTAGCAAGACCCTGTCTCAAAAATAAAACTTACAAAAGGTTTGGAGGTGTGGCTCAAGGGTAGAGCACGTGCACAGCCAGCAGGAGGCCCTGGGTGGGAACCCAACTGCAAAACAAAGAAAGAAAAAGAAGGGTGAACAAAGAACGGAGAAGAGGAGGAGGGGAGAACTGCACTGGGGGCCTGTGGTGGGAAGGTGGCCTGGTGGGGCCGCCGTGGGAAACATGGCCAACATCCCCACTTCTGGGCGTGTACCCAAAGAATTAAGAGCAGTTTCTCAAAGAGATGTTTGTACGCCACAGGAATGGCAGCAGTGTTACAATGCTAAGTTGTGGAAGCAGTCCAAGTGGCCACTGATAGGGCAGTGGATTAGCAAAATATGGTGCACACATAGGGGGAATATTATTCAGCCTTAAAAAGGAAAGAAATTCTGACACATGCTGCAACGTGGATGGAACTCAAGGTCGATACGACAGTGAGTGCAAATGGGGCACACCCACACCAGCTGCACTGTCACATGGAGGACAGACACGAATCTCAGCCCTGTGTGGCAAAAATTCACCTAGAAAAGATCACACGTCTAAATATAATAGCTGGACCATAAGGCTTCCAGAAGAGTGCAGATGAAGATATTTTCAGTCTTGGAATAGAAGGCAAAGATTTTCAGACAAGAAAAAGTACTAATTGTAAGAGAAAACATAAATTGAATTTTGTCAAATAAAAAATTCTGCTGAGGGGCTGGAGCAGTGGCTCAGCAGTTACAGCGCTTGCCCAGCATGTGCAAGTATGCGAGTTCAAACCCCAGCACCACGCACACAACAATGCTTGGAGTAACGAAAGCCACATGAAAAACTAAATAAACAGTGTTTCCCTCTCTCTCACTGTCCCTCTCTCTTTAAAAAAAAAAATTCTGCTGATCAAAGACACCATTAGGAAAATACCAGGTAAGGCACAAGCTAGGACAAGATGCGAACTACCGGAAAACTGACAGAAGACATATCCCAGGACACTCAAGAAAATTCTACACATCTGGAATGAGTCCAGCGAGACTTGGTGGCAGTACCTGTAATCCCAGGTACTCTGGGGTCAGAGGCAGGAGATCGAAAGATTGAGACCAGCCTACTTTAAAAAATAAACAAGGTAGACAGACCCCTAGCCAATCTCACTAAAAGAAGGAGAGAAATGAAGCAAATCAATAAAAGCTCCAATGAAATGGGAGCCATCACTACTGACCCCACGGAAATCCAAAAAATTTTAAGATCATATTTCAAAAATTTATACTCCTCCAAATTCAAGAATATGGAAGAAATGGATAAATTTCTAGACACATACAATATCCCTAAAATAACACAAGATGATATTGAATTCCTAAACAACCCAATAACGGGCACTGAAACGCATATAGCAATTAAAAGTCTACCAAAGAAGAAAAGCCCAGGACCTGATGGCTTCCCCACTGATTTTTACCACACTTTTGAGGAGGAACTAACACCTCTCCTAATTATTTCAAGAAATTGAAAAGGAGAGAACTCTCCCTTTTTATGAAGCAACCATAACTCTGATACCAAAACCCAACAAGGATGCATCAAAAAAAGAAAACTAGGGGCTGGAGCGGTGGCTCAGTGGTTAAGGCGCTTGCCCCACATGCATGAGTACACGAGTTCAAACCCCAGCACCACATACACAACTAAGTGTCTGAACTAAGTGTCTGAACAATGAAAGCCACATGAAAAACTAAATAAAGTTGATTCTGTCTTCTTAAAAAAAAAGAAAACTACAGACCAATATCCCTGATGAACTTGGATGCAAAAATCCTGAATAAAGTACTAGCAAACCGTATTAAAAAACTTAGCAAGAAGATAATCCATCATGATCAAGTGGGCTTCATTCCAGGAATACAGGGCTGGTTCAACATACACAAAACAATTAACGTAATTCACCACTTAAACAGAATCAAGGACAAAAACCATACGATCATCTTAATGGATGCAGAAAAGGCCTTTGATAAAATTCAGTACCCATTTATGCACAAAACTCTAGAGAAGATAGGGATTCAAAGGATCATTTCTGAACTATGTGAAGGCTATATATGCTAAACCCTCAGCTAGTATAATACTAAACAGAAAAGCTGAAAGCATTTCCACTAAACTCAGGAACCAGACAAGGCTGTCCGCTCTCACCACTTTTATTCAATATTATTCTTGAGACCCTAGCTGGAGCAATTAAGGCAAGAGAAAGAAATCAAAGGGATAAAAATAGGAAGGGAGGAAGTCAAATTCTCCCTTTTTGCTGATGACATGATCCTGTATCTGGAAGATCCAAAAGACTCCACCAGTAAACTGCTTGAACTTATAAACGGATTTAGCAAAGTGGCAAGGATACAAGATCAACACCCATAAATCAACAGCTTTCTTATATACTAATAATAATAGGACCAATGAAGAAATCAGGAAATCAGTCCCATTCACAATATCCTCAAAAAGAATAAAATACTTGGGAATTAACCTAACAAGGGAAATCAAAGACCCCTATAATGAAAATTATTGGACACTGAAAAATGAAATCCAAGATGACTTAAGATGATGGAAAGATGTTCCATGCTCTTGGTTAGGCAGAATTAATACAATAAAAATGACCATTCTGCCGAAAGCTTTATATAGATTTTATGCTACCCCTATAAAGATACCTATATGTCGTTCTTTACAGGCATAGAAAAAGCAATTCTCAAATTCATTTGGAAGAATAAGAAAACCAGAAATGCCAAAACATTACTAAGCAAAAAAGACGAAAAAGGCAGTTTTGCTATACCAGATCTAAAACTATACTATAAAGCTGTAGTAACAAAAACAGCATGGTCCTGGTATCAAGATAGGAAAGACCACCAATGGAATAGAACAGAAGACCCTGAAACAAATCCACAATTCTTTATCTGATTTTTGACAAAGGGGGACAAAATATTACATGGAGGAGAGACAGCCTCTTCAACAAATGGTGCTGGACAAATTGGTCAGCCTCTTGCAGAAAGTTCAAATTAGACCCTTATCTCTCACCTTGCCTGAGAATCAATTCCAAATGGATCAAGGAACTAGGAATTAAACCAGCTACCTTGCAACTGATGGAAGACAAATTAGGTCCAACACTTCAGCATTTGGGAGTAGGCAAAGACTTTCTCAACATGTCTCCTAAAGTGAAGGAAGTAAAGTCAAAAATCAGTGAATGGGATGCCATAAAGCTAAAAAGCTTTTGCACTGCCAAGGAAATAATCAAATTAGTCAAGAGGTTTCCCACAGAGTTGGAGAGAATCATGGACTGTGAGTCTTCTTCTTCTTCTTTTTTTTTTTTTTAAAGAGAGGGACAGTGAGAGAGACGGAGAAAGAGAGAAACAACTTTATTTAGTTTTTCACATGGCCTTTGTTGCTCCAACACTTAGTTGTATA
>PVKS010047390.1:0-12847 GCA_004027875.1 Aplodontia rufa | reverse complement strand
TGTGATACTGGGGATGGAACCCAGGCCCTGGGCACCCTAGTCAAGTGCTCTACCACTGAGCTATACCCCCAGTCCTTTTCATTTTGGGCCACGAAAGTGGCTCAGGTTGGCTTCCAACTTGCAATCCTCCTACCTCAGCCTCCCATGGAGCTGAGATTACAGGTTTGCACCACCATGCCCGCCTATAATAGCATCTTATTCACTAACACCATGCTAGAACTATCAATCCCATGGTAGAGCTTTCCAGCATCACTAGTAGTAATGTGTTGTTTATAGATGCTTTAAATGCGAGGAAACAGGCACTTAGAGATCTCTCCAGATACGATTTTCCTAGAGCAAAGTTTAGAAGTCAACACAGGCTTTTTGACAGCAGAGTCTTTAATCATAACCCAACATGCTTCCTCTCAGACCAGTGACCATGGTAATGCCCATGACTTCTTTTCAAAAGATCAAGCGTTAAGGCTGGACAGTCCAAGGTTTGATTATCTTGGGTTGTAACCTTCTCTGTGCACTTAAAAAGTCACCTGTAATGACCGATTTCAAGACTCTCCTCCAAGTCCAAACAACACATTTCCTTTTGAAAGGATCTTCCCTGTCTTGGTTCCCTTGGGGAGATTTGAAGTGGAGTGGACAGAGACTGTAGGGGTGTGTGACTGGGTACAGGAAGCTTCTCCTCCACCTAGAATCTAAAGACCCACGCAGCCAGCAGCATCCACACCTCCTGAGCTCGTCCTAGGATTTGCTGCTTCCTCCATGAGCTCATGCAAGTTGGGGGGATGGACTTCAGAGAAAAAATGAAATGAAGGGGTCAAAGCTGGTAAAGATAAAAAAAAATAATAGTAATAAATCAACCACGGAGCCGTTCGTGACCTCTTGGAACCTCCCAACCAGCCCTGGGTGGCACCTAAGTGCACAGTGGAAACTCATTAGGAGGACGAGGATTTCCTGTGGCCTCAGCCCTCACTGATCCCTCTTAGCCTTCTCTTGCTTTATCAAAACCATCAGTTTAGAAAAGCTGAGTATCTGAAATGGCCTTGGATACGTTCCTTCACCTCCCTAAGCCTTTTATAAAAGACACCTAACTCACGGAGTTCGCTGCAAAGATCAAGAGGGTTTGTGAATATACAGGGCTTCACACAGCTACTAGAAACGGAAAGAACGAGAGAGAGGGACAGAGAGAGAATCAGTTTTATTTTTCCATTGGCCCTTGTTTCTCTGACACTCAGTTGTGTGTGTGGTGCTGGGGTTTGAACCTGGGTCCTCGCTCAAGGCCTTGAACCGCCAAGCCATGGCTGCAGCCCTTCCAGCACATTCTAAATGCCGAACAGACGCTATGCTCAGACACAATGGGTTCTGCTCGGAAGCGTCATCCGGGTCCACACTCTAGTCTGTAATAGGACCAAAAATTAACTTCTCGGCTTTTAGGACATAAGAACTATGCAGACAACTTTTTTTTGGTGCCGTATTATTTTTGGTCGAAGTGTGTAAGCTGGTGTCCCCACGGGGTGCAACGTGTTGTTGTGGGTACTGGGTTCCACAGCTCCCTTGGAAACAGTGAACTTTGAGAGGCTGTGGTTCAGTCCACTTGGTAAGCAACCTAGATCACAGGCACCCCTTGCTTATGTGTATTTGTGCAAACGCGTACATACGCACACGCCAGAGTTATGTCCGGATGGTTTTGGTTGTAGTGTTTTTTAAAAGGACCAGCTTGGCAATCGTCACTGACTTCACTGCTTTATAAAAGCAGACACGGATCGATTCGTAACTGCAAAACGGAGCTAGTAAGTGGAGCTCACCGTTAAATATGACTCATCTGCCACTCATCGCTCGATATCTCAGTTATTAAACCCAAAAGGACGTCAGCAGCCTATAAACAAAGCACGTTTATGGTCTCCACCAACTGGTTTTGGAAACCGCGTAGCAATGAAGTTTCTAAGAATTGATGATTAACAGTTGCGACACCGCACAAAGCTGACTAGGACAGAGCACAGCCGGGACCTGACCTCGTGCGTGGTACTCCCCAGTGCACTGCACACAGGAAGTCTCCATCCTGTCCACCGTAACAGAAGCTGCAGAATGCCTGCTTCCCCTGTGGCCCAGCTCACGAGTGCAAACCCTCCAAGCCCAGGACCTCAGGATTGCATCTGCTCGGCGAGAACAGCGGCTAACGGTGGCTGCGGGAGGGGGCAGTGGCATTCACGCTCTGAGGATCAACTTTTTTCCATGAATGGGTAGAATGGACTACCTGTTCTGACATCTCCTTAAATTTCCTTTAAGACACTTTCTGGAACCTTCACCATGTCCAAAACCGAACAGCAGATAAAGTTTTGTTTATACATAGGCTGATCAGCTTTCAAAGGACTCCTTTATGTCAAGGGAGAAGTTCGTGCAAATACGATGTGTGGGGATGTGTGCGTGTGCACGTGTCCAAATGCATCCGGAGAGAAGACTAATCATAACTGAAATAAACTGAGTATGAATTTATACCAAACTGCGTTCCGAGGGCTCCACCAACAAACTCCTTGAATGCCCATGAAGGCTGGCAAAATAATGGCGTCCACCGTCTGGACGAGGAAGCTGAGGCATGAGGACAGATGGTAGCTGGCCTGGGCACTGGGGTGGTGGAGTTGTCACGGTAACTAGCCCCTCAGAGTAGTGCTGAAGAGGTGCTCGGTGTTTCCGAGCAGAGTGGGCTCCGATGTGCCTCATGGAGAAAACCCGAAAACCATATTGACATACAGCAGCTGCTGCACGAACTCGAACCGGACCAGGAGAGACGCTCTCCACGTCTGTGCCTGTTTCACAGCCAAGTGCTCTACCCGGGTCCTCACGCGTGCCAGGCCAGCGCTGTAACTGCCGAGCCGAGGTTCCTGGCGCACCCTGTGAGCTCTCAAGGAACTTGGTCAGCGTACGAAGGAATGAATGGATACACTGGGACTCTCCCCCCCATGGGAAGGTGACCTGGAACTCGGTGGAAGCTTTTCTTCCAGCAACATGAAGTCCTCCTCGGCTGCTCTTTTACGTATCACATTAGCCTTAAGACAGACTTGGTGACATCTCCACCTTGAATGTGGCCATAACTCGCGGCAGAATGCGCACATCTGCAACACACTCAAATTTGGAGATGCACAAGAGATTTTCGACGCCTGGGAAAGGACAGGATGAGAAAGAGGAGTTTCCCTGACACCATGATTCAGCGCATCTCGTTCCTTTTCTAAAGCAACCCAGCTGCAGCCAAACCATTCAAATCTCAACTCAGTCAAGCCTAAAGACACTTCAAGACGGACGGTTTGCTTCATATGCACCGACGAAGAACCCTGTAAACCTCTGCTTCATGCTGCTTCACATCTTCAAGGACAAATCAGACTTTTTTTTAAAGAAACACTAGAATGTTCATTCTTTGTAGTGCAATTGAACATTGATTTCTCAATTGTAGCTAAGCTGTTGGGACCTGCTTGGATGCTAATAGGGGAATGAGGAATGTTGTGGTTTTAAATTTACAAATGAAATCTCAACAGTTACATGTGTGCTTCAATTTGTACTCAGTAGCCCCAGGGAGAAGGGGAACAGAGAGGTACTGAACCCAAGTCCCCACACATTTTTTTTTTTGTTCCATTTCTCTTTTAAAATCTCCCTAGAGTCAAATGTCTTCAGTCATCTGTGGCGGATGGAGCTCAACCCTGGCCAGTGTGAAAGGAGGTCAATTCTAGTATATGAATCCCAGGAAAGGTGTAGTGACACACAACCTAAGGCATTCCCACAGATGTGTTGGGAAGCAGGGAAAAGGGATGAGGGTGGAAAATTAGGGGCGCTCTACAACATATACATATATATATATATAAATAATCATTATTTCTTTGGAAGCATTTTTGATTGTTCAACAACTAATTTTCTTAATAAAAAAAATAAAATAATAAATAAAATCTCCCTGGAGGGGCTGGAGCAGTGGCTCAGCTGTTACAGTGCTTGCCTGGGATGTGCAAGTACATGACTTCGAACCCCAGCACCACGTACACAACAAAGTGTCCCAGGAATCAAAGTCATGTTAAAAATTAAAGATTGCTTCTCTCACCCACTGTTCCCCTCTTTTGAAAAAAATAAAATCTCCCTAGAGGGGCTTGAGTGGTAGCTTAGTGGTTGTGGCACTTGCCTGGCATGCACAAGTATGCAAGTTTAAACCCCAGCACCACGTACACAACTAGGTGTCAGAGCAATGAAAGTCACATGAAAAACTGAATAAAATTGATTCTCTCGCTCCCTCTTTCTCATTGTCCTTCTCTCTTGAAAAAGTATAAATCAAAAAATAAAATCTCCCTAGAGCTGACAGTGACTTCAGAAAGCAAAAGGTCATTGCTGATCGCATTTCAACAAATGGTGCGCAGAGCCCAGAGCTGCATACTTCCTGCATACTACCACAATAACGACCGTGATTCTAACACTAAAACCAAAGTCGGAGCGCATCTCCTGAAAGTCAGAGGGAGACCACTAGAGGACAGGCGTCAAGGGTGGGAGGTGGGGAGTGAGGTGGAAATGCTGGGCGGGGATATTGGCCCAACGACCTGGTTCCAACCAATGTGTGCACGTGCGAATGTGCAAGAACTAATCCCACCAATACGTGCAACTACGATGCACCAATGAAAAGCTGAAAAGGAAAAGAAATGGGGAGAAGTTTTGATTGCAAAAAATAAAGGAGCATGCATGAAAACAAAGCAAAAGCAATTCACCTCCATGGGAAATCAGACGGCCGCTCAGGTTGCGTTCAGTACTTCACAGGGAGGGAGAAGTTTGAGAATCTTTTCTGAAACTGTCAAAGGTTCTGCTATGGCTGCCGAGAGCCAGTGGTCTAACAGCACTGTTAGGAACCCTGCAACAGGAGGTTAGAGCACCTTGCTCCTTTCAACTAGCCCATGCTTCCATTTCCAGTGCCCTAAATTTGTGTGACAACATACATAGGGACTGAAGAAGTTGACCTGCCCCATCTGCCCTTGAGTTCCACCCAACACCCGCCCTCCCTTGAGAGGTACAACCTGCTGTTCCATCTGGTTGCCTCCACCTTCCTCTGTCTAATGCTTCAGGATTCAATGCAATACCTCCTCGCGTGTTGTATGAAGCCTGGGGGGCTTCATACAACACGTCCCACCCAGGTCCAGGTCACCCAGGTCCCGATCACCCACCAGTCCTTACAACGAGCCTCTGAGCACTTTCCACAGCATTTGATCATTTTCTGTGCTGCTACACAGGTTCCATTCCAACACCATCTCACCCTTGTACGTCCCTGGTTGGAAGCAAGGAAGCACTTGGCACTTCTTTTTCTCCCTGAAGTTTTCTAGATGTTTATTTCTCCATCTCTCTAATTGCATTGCATACCATTGTTGGCAAAGATGTGAGCTGGCCCCCGCAGCCTCACCTGGCACTGGAGAAAGGCACCTCCTCTGTCTAAGGGTGCTATGATGCATACCTTATCCTCACCACGTTAAGCACAAAAAACAAAGGACAAGCCCACCGCTTCCTGATGGCACCTGGCAGTCCCACAGGAATGCTTACTACCTAAATACATCAAAGAGAAGTGCACCAATAGCTGTGGGTCCAGTCCATCTGATGTCCTTCAAATACATAAGGGGCATTTAATAGATGTCAAGTAATATTTGCTTCAACAGATGCTTGAGTGTGGAAAGGTATCCAGAATTCAAAGAACAGGACTGGAACTCATGGTGATCTGGAACCCTGAGTTCTTTCCGTGCGTTCTATTCCTGCCAAGTTCCTTGGGTGAGCAAGTCCAGTTGCCAAGCACAAGAACAGAGCCTAGGACTCTCCAAGGAGCTGGGGTGTGGAGCAGGGGAGAAGTGGACTTCGAGTTGAGGGCGGAACTGGCTTAATCATAAATGACTTAAAAAAAAAAAATTCCCCAGTGCTGGGGATTGAACCCAGGGCCTCAGGCATGCTAAGCAAGTGCTCTAACACTGAGCATCAGCCTGGAGCCTGCCTCCTCTCGGGGTAACCATGGTCCACATTCTCATTCCACTCTGCATCTTGTTTGACTGAGTAATGTGCTACTCTAAGTGGTCAATTTTTACAAAGAGGATTTAGTGGAAATCATTACAAAATAAATTACTTTTTCTTAAGAAAATGCAGCAAGTTCACAAGCTTTTTAAAAAACTCTAGAATGAGAATTATCACTTGAAGGTCAACGTCTATTTTGCCATTAAGCCCTAGGCAAAGGGACAGTTTACAGTTGCAATGCATAGGCAGGAAACAGGCCTTCGAACACACACGTAATTACTAGAAAACACTTATTTCACTTTCAGGAACTGCAAGAGGAAGAATCCCCCTGGGTTGAACCATTCCCCGGTAAACAGCACGTGGGACGCGTGGCTGATGGGGAAGCTGTGGCTGTGAGGGCACACAGGCTGTCAGGGACCTTACCCGTCTCCCCAGGTTCACTGAGCATGACAGAGAACAGCAGACCAAGCTATAGGCAGGATCCAGCTCTAACGAATGCCCCCGTGCATTTCCAAATCTTCGTTTTCGTGCACTGCCAAGGGATTCACTAAAAACAGGTTTGGGGGCAGGGCACAAAACTGAATGTATTTGGGAAATAGTGCAGAGAACATGAGCCACAGTCTCACCACCACGAGATTCTACGTAACTTCTTTTTGCCTTTGTATTTTTTTTTCTTTTTTTAAGAAAGAGGAACAGAGAGACAGACACACGGAGAGAGAGAGAATCCATTTTATTTAGTTTTTCATGTGGCTTTTGTTGCTCTAACACTTCCTTGCGTACCTAGTGCTCGGATTTGAACCTACATCCTTGCGCATGCCAGGCAAGCGCTGTCTAACAGCTGAGCCACCGCTCCAGCCCCTATATTTTTCTTGATAAATGTTTTAACATGAATTTCAACCATCTACTAAAAACTGACATATTTCTAATATCTAGAATTGAGCCCAACACATAATAATATTGCTCAATAAAAACTTGTTGGATGGCTTGGTGAAAAATGAGGGTTGTTTTTGTTTTTGTTGTTTTTCTTAAATACTGAGTATTGACCCCAGGGGCATTTAACCACTCAGCCGCATCTCCGGATTTTTTTTTAAATTTTGAGACAGGGCCTTGCCAAGTTGCTTAGGGCCTTGCTTAATTGCTAAAGCTGGCCTCAAGCTTGTGATCCTCTCGCCTCAACCTCCTGACCAGTTCATATGACAGTGTGCACCACCACTCCTTGTGAAAAACAAACTTACATAATAATACAGACATCTGGTTCCTCTTGTACAAACAGAGGATCTGTCTGCTATGGTAGTATCCCACAATGATTATGCCTCTGACATGGGGCACACAGTTTGTCAATTCATTCATACTCTTCTTGAACATCTTCATACTTCACATTTTTACGTTCTGAGTGTAGCATGTTATTATACTGAAAGCTCTGGGGAGTCCTACACATGTCCTCCTGCATCTGTGAAAAACTGCCTCAGCTCTACTGCGGAAGTGAACTTGGCAAGCCAATGGTACGCATACCTTCAGATTTTCTAGGTCTTTCCAAGTAGCTCTCCTGCACAATTACAGGAGTTTCATTCCCACAACTACAACCTGAGTTTCCTCCTTTTCACATCCTCACTAATACAATCAATTCGCTAATGGCTTGGCTCAAAATGTACCTTATGATGCTAATTTGCCTTTCTCTAATTGATGATATTGAACTTTTTTAAATTAGTTCAATTTCTTCATCTTCAAGCTCCAGTGTTAGAACTTTAACCCATTTTCTGAAAATTACATTCTGCTATTCATTCATTGGTGAATATTTTTACATTGAACATTGAGAGTGATTCCTTATGTTCTGAACACACGGCAAATATTTTTCTCCTGGCTTAAGCCCATCACTCAACATTGTTGATTGTGTTGTTTTCTACCTGCCTTTTCTACTTCAGCATCATTATGGAAAAAAATTGGGAAGCCCAGTCCATCCATAGGAAAAAGTTACAAGGAATTTTTCCAAGTTGATGCGAGAAAACTGTACAGTAAGGGTTTGCCAGATCAAACTTTACCAAGTTCATGTTATAGGAAAAATAGGTTGCAAATGAGTAATCACAGAGTAACACAGCCTTGTACTGATCAAAACCCGTCGAGCAACCCTACGTACGGTTTACGAGCAACAGTGGATGGAGGGGCAATAGCAGTGGTGAGGGGCACCAAGGGAAGGACTGGTAGGGGGTGCAGGGAGGGCTTTAACTGTGTGTATTTCTTACTTGGGGTTTGGCACACCTGAGGCAGAAACATCAGTTTATTTGCATGTATTATATTCAGGGATGTGATGTATTTTTTATTTGCCTTTCATGGAAGCTTCAATCAGTTTATACGTATATTTCTACATATGTGTCTATATATATACATGCTTAACTTTTCCAAAAAATAAAGCTCAGAACACCGTATGTATAATAAGCTCTCATATTCCTTATTGTTTACAAAATAAACAAGTGAAAAACGAGGTAGGAAAATGGTCCCATTTAATCTTTCTCATTTATTTCTTCCTCAGCATAATAGGAATGAGCTTCTTTTACTTTTTTCCCCCTTCACTTCTTTTAATCTGGGCTACAAGTATTCCACCAATCCCACTTGGAGAAATGAAATTCTTGTGAAACAAAAGAAATCAGAGAAAACGGAAGAAATACGTAACTTGCTGAAGTTGACGGGAGCATTGGTCTTTACACCGGAGTGGACTGGAGGGTCTCACCCTCCCTAGGCAGCAGATGCTCAGTGGTAATGCTTTACAAACGCTGGGCTCCTACTGTGGCCTTTGAAGGTGAATGGATGGTAGTGGCAGTGGAAAAAATCATGCTAACCCAAATTAGCCAAACTTAGAGACTAAAGAGCTTAATGTTTTCCCTCATTTGTGGAGGCTGGAGCTAAACCCAGGCTCGGGTGAAAGGTGGTCACACTCATGTATTAGACCCGGCAAAGGCGGGGCAACAGGTCATCTAGGTCAACCACAGGTGTGTGGCAGGGGCCCCAGGGGGGAGACGAGAATGGGGGGAAGAATCTTGGGAGACAAACAGCAATGTGACATACTTGTTACCCCCCTGAGAATCCAAATAATACTTATGCAATGATTAATTCTGGAAAATTCACAATCTAAACATTTATATTACGTCTAGAGGTAAAATACAGAAAAATCAAGAGACTGAGGTGTGGGCCATGTGGGGTAACTATGCTTTAGGACCAAATGCATATTATATTGTTACTTTATATGCACTTATGATTGTATAACAACTCAACTCCTTAATAAACAATTAAAAAATAAAGCAGCGTCCTTGGCCCTAGCCCATGGTAAACCTCAGCTCTGAGAAATCTCGCTTTGTGAACTGCTGGTGTACACAACTTTAAAAACTTCACTAAGGACAATAACCACCATCTCATCTACCTCTTAATACACATCTGTAACTTCATAACCAAAAAATAGAAAGAAGAAAAATAAAAAAATTTTCTTAGCAGCTCTTTCCCTGGACAACTATTTGGGCTAAGTCATTTTCTCTCCGGGATCATAAACTACTTTACTATTCAAACAAATGGAATTATCAGACACCGCAGGCACTTGGTTTACTCATAAGACCAGATGGTTTAAAAATAAACCCAGTAATGCACTGGACAGGCCGTGGAGAACACATAACTGCCACGCCAGGAACTACATGAACTTCATTATAATTTTGCTGCACAATATTCTCAACCCATTCTGCAAAGAAAGCAAACATTTAGGCTTATCACTGGGAAAAGAAATTTATAACTTAAAACACATTTATCCATTATCTCCCTCCATGAGAAACTGGGATAATTTGAACATTTATGCTGTCAACAGGGTAACAATCTCCCCTTCTTATAAAGGCTCTGATGCGTTCATGGAGATGACGGGAGCCTACCTAGAGCGGGTGAGTCAAGCGGCAGCCTGGTTTTCCCGCTATGGCACGAAGGGGGAAGTCCAATTCTAGCATCAGACAGGAAGATTCGGGAACACTGGTCTCTCTCACCTTCGGATCCTTCCCACGTAAAACAGGACCCCTTGCTATGCTGTCAGAGACCAGGAACCATGCTAAGAATCCGTGCATCCTGTTCTGTGCTGCAGAACACCATTTCTAATTTTTACATTTTTTGTTTTTAAAAAACTTAACTCCAGGGCTGGAGTTATGGCAAGCGCCAAGTACATGGGTTCGAACCCCAGCACCACGAAGTTTCCGAGCAACAAAAGCCACATAAAAAATTAAATAAAAATTGTTTGTCTCTCTCACTGTCCCTCTCTCTTTAAAATAAACCAAACAAAGTAACTCAATCTTGATCTTAATCCAAAGAAGGAACAATATTTATTAACATTTTTTGGGGGGGCAATAACTCATCCTTAGGGATTGGTGTCCAGTAGTAATCTGAGAAAATGCAATTATAGCTGATTTTTTTTCACTCAACAGTTACGTTTATCCAGGAAACACTCTTATTTATCACACAATAAAGTTGCTATCAGATACTGAGTTCAGTAAAAGTCGCTGGGATTTTTGCTTGTTTGCTTTCTCTCTGCCCCTGAGGATAATGATTGTGTTGGCATTTGGCAACGCACACTGTAACTATTACCTACACAGCTCAGATGAGATTTGCCAGCTGTGACACTGGAAATGGAACTTTAAGTTCTCCTCCTGGGGCTGGAGCGGTGGCTCAGTGGTTACAGCACTTACCCTGCATGCACAAGTACGCAGTTGGAACCCCAGCACCACGCGCACAATGAAGTCTTGGAGCAACGAAAGCCGCATAAAGAACTAAATCAAAATTATAAAAATGGTGTTTCTCTCTCACTGTCCCTCTTTAAAAAAAAAAAAAAGTTCTCCCCACACTTAGACAAGGACATTGTTGGAGCCATGGATGCAGCTGTGACATCAGGAGCCTTCACAGAAGACTGGGGTTCCCGGAAGCTGAGCTCACGTCCATCAAGGGAGGACATATCAGGAGCAGAGTGCTACGACCGCGTTTTCCAGGAGATGCTCAATTACACACAATTCCCTTTCTCCATTTAGTGAATAAATGCATATATGAATTTTCCAATTGGGATTCCTCAGAGAAAAAAATCCTGATTTTTAAACCCAAAAAATAAGATCAGTTTTTTTTTTTTTTTTTTTTTTTTTTACGTGGTACATAGTACTTTGGAAAATATACACTTCTAAAATATACCACTTGCACTACTCAAAGATCAGATACAAACTATCTTGTTATATTCATGTTGCCTCCAACTTCCTGTACACTTTCACATGAATTCCTGAAATACTTATGGGTTCTAGGAAACATTCTTGCTTCTCTGCTGAACAAACAACTCTATTTAGAACCTAACGGGAATAAGCAAAGTAAGTTATCAATATATGACACTTACTTTGGGTCCAGTAGAAGCTGAGGCACAGCTACTGAGATCTGATGAATGAAGAACATGTCTTTGTAATCCTAATGGCTCAGGAGGCTGAGCCAGGAGGGTCGCAAGTTCCAGGCCAGCCTCAGCAACTTAGACACAGTCTCAAAATATTAAATCAAAATTGGGCTGAGGATATAGCTCAATCGTTAAGCACCTCTGGGTTCAATCCCTGGTACCCCCCTCTAAAAAAGGAGATATCTTGGGAAGGACATTCTATTCAATTTTATTGAGAACTAGCATCAATGAACACTAGAAAGTCCTAGCATCACTGTACCAAGAGGAAAAATAGTTTGTTCCAAATATCAATGAATAGAGACTGCCTATGGAGCTACCTGGCAGATTAAAGTGAGACTCAGAATTTCATGGAAAAAGCTTCTGGCAATTACCATGGATAATCAAGTGATGGTCACCTGTAGTCATTTGACTGTGTGAATGGAAGTGGAGAAGCCACTCTGTTGACCTCATCTACAGTCAACCTAAATTAGTTCCAATGACCTAAGGCACTCCTCTCCCGTGCAAAGGACACTTGTTATGAAGGGTCTTGGAGAAGATCACAAGATGACATTTTGT
Organism: Aplodontia rufa; assembly: GCA_004027875.1. Taxonomy (NCBI): domain Eukaryota; kingdom Metazoa; phylum Chordata; class Mammalia; order Rodentia; family Aplodontiidae; genus Aplodontia; species Aplodontia rufa. The sequence continues at coordinate 849 of PVKS010047390.1, read as the reverse complement.
GCAATGTGGGTGGACCCTGTTAGCTTGAGGCTTGGTAATCAAAGCATGGCCTTGATGCATGCACTAGACTAACAGATCCAGAAAGGAGGAGGCCCAAGACATCTCAGAAAAAAGAACCCAATGGTTTGAACAGCTCTGGAAATTGCTGATATTATGGACAAAGGCGTAAAATTAGACAAATTCAAAGTTGTGTGTGTGTGTTCCCCAAAGGAGCTTCACCCTGCCTTGACTGTACAATTACCCTCATTCCTAATTCCATTGCTTCCTTCGCACACAAGTTCATTGCCAACACTTAACTCTTTCTGTTTCCCCCCCACCAGGCCCTGCTGCAAAAAAGAAGTATGTCAGTTATAACAACCTGGTTATCTAACCTGTTCCATCCCACGGAACCACGGAGAAGAGACCCTCAGTTATTCCGTCACCCAACCTGGCATCGGACTCGTTTGGTCCTGCCCACTTCCCTGGCTGGGAGACCAATGTTAGAGGATCCAGTGTCCTACACAGCTGCTTTCTGAAATATCCTTACTTTACCTTGGCTTAATAACTCAGTGGCATTAGCACTGCCAACCCAGCTTCAATTTTGGACCTTCTCTGCAGAAGGGTGACTTGAGACTGAAGTCCCACCCTGGCTCTGAAGGATGCGACCCTGATAGCCACAGGACCGTCTGGGGACTGACCTGTCCTTCTATGTATGCTCTTCTGGGCTGCAAGGTTTTGCAATTTTTCTGTACAGTTGGTGAGGACATGCCATCTGTTTGTTTTCGAATGCTGTGTTTTCACAGATCCCCCCTCGCCCTCTTGGATGGTGGAATATTGTGGAAATTTTTTAAAATGATTAAAATTTTAAAA
>PVKS010047389.1:0-12848 GCA_004027875.1 Aplodontia rufa | reverse complement strand
AAGGTAAATGCAATTTAGACATATAAACAAACACACACAAGAAAGCAGAAGTAAACTGTATATTATGTAGTGAAATACAGTGAGATTCCACTACAATAACTAAGATGCATTTGTAATCCCCTATAAATAAAAAAGGCCAATGTACTATTTAAAATTCAACCATTCTTAACCAAGATGAATATTTTCAACCCAATACCTATACTCCTTGATTTAGCATTCCGTAATAGCATCATTTGCTTCTAGGTAAACTTGATGAATTCTTCATTGGACAATATTTCCAGCTGAGAGATGTCATCAATTTGTCCTCACATTCCTAATATACCACAAAAAAAGAAACATAATATCTGATAAAATTAAAAGCATTCAAAGCAATATGTCTCTCTTTTTTTTCAAGCAGAGTAGATGAATTTTATTATAGAAAGTAAAACATAGGGAAAAGATCAGACTTCCCCTAGAGTGCAGGAAGGGGACAGAGCTCGGGAATGTGTCTTGAAGTCCACCAAATAACATGCTTTGTTCCATATTTTTATAATAGCGACTGCAACTTCAACTCAATCATTAGTAATTAGGCAATAAGCAGCACATAACATCTTACACACACTTTTGCTACCAACTGTTGTTTTAAAGATGTTCATTCCTTTATCCATACAAGTAAGGGTCAGAACTAATGCTACTCAAATTCCTTACAGCTGTAGAATTATTCATTCTATTCCAAGCTGACTTAAAAAGTCTCTGGTCACATGAAAATGTAAGCATATTTGTACATTATTATTTGGGGTTTGAAGGAAAAAAATAGACTTCTTCATTTTCAAAATAATTTAACCCCTGTGGGCTCAGGTTTCTCATATGTAAAACAAAAAATACAGCAGTACCATCTCAGGGTTACCATGAATTTGAAATGAAAGAAATCAGTCCTTAGGAAAGTACCTGAAAATTATCATGCAAATAATACATTTTAGCAATAAACCACCATTATTTGGAATCACCAAATGTGAAACACTGCATGAGCTTATAAACATGGTCTAATTCAATTCTCTTCTTACAGTGTAGGAACTGGAGTCCACAGGACAGAGACCCTCCGTTGCAGCCTTAAGCCATTGCTCTTTCCACTGCACCAACATAGAAACCTTCATAAATTAGACTGCTTTCTTTGATAGTGAGAAAACTGTAGGAATTCTTAGCAGTGAAAACTCAGGCCAGGAAGTAAACAAGGAGTATCTGTATCAGGGTAGAGATGCATGACCTTGAAGAAGGCTCTTTCTGTCATCCAGACTTCCATTCTCACCATGGCAGAGTTATCCTGTCCATCAACTTCTGCTCTGCAGGGAGCCTGCTGGTCACAGCTCTGCTCCACTTAGAGGACTTGGCTGATGAGGCCATCCTCTCCTGAATAGGACCCTGGGAATCTAACCCAAACCTGCCTGTCAGAAGAACTCTTCTGCTATGAAGTCTTGTTAAGGAAGGCAGTGCCTACATGGATGTTATGGAGTGTTGATCCTATTTTTTTTCATCTAGCAATTGTATAGATGCTGGTTTAATTTCTAATTCTTTGATCCATTTAGATTTAATTTTTTCAAGGTGAGAGATAAGTATCTAATTTCAGTTTTCTACATAGGGCTGTCCAGTTTATCCAGCACCATTTGTTGAACAGATTGTCTTTCTTCCATACTATGATTTAGCCCTCTTTGTCAAATATTAGACACCAAGAGGGCAAGAATTAAAGCCATGAATAATTAAGTGGGATGCCATTAAACTGAAAAGCTTCTGCACAGCTGAAGAATTTGTCCAGAGTGTCAAGAAAAAATCCTACAGACTGTGAGAAAACCTTTGGTTGCTACACCTCAAACTGGCTAATATCCAGAATATACAAAGAATTCAAAAAATGAACACTGAAACCACAAATAATCCAATCAATGAATGGGATAAAGAACTGAATAGAGGCATGTACAGGAATTCTGGGACTGCAATCAGCATCCACACAAAAGAGGAGCAGATATAGAACAGAAGGAGATTTTCCAGAGGAAAGTGGTGCATACCTTAACATGCACAACTCATCCAACTAATGCTCCTTTTTAACTTAGTGTAAACCAAACTATATTAGCTTCTCCATCTTTATCTCTCAATTCCCCCTTTTTTCTCTCTATCTTCTCCTCCCATTTTACCTTGCTGCAAAATAACTAATCTTAGCTTCTTTCATTCTTTCCCCCCTCCTCTTTCTCCCTGCCCTCACACTTTGCTTTCCACACTTATGACCAATTGTCTTCCCTTCCTCCTTCTAGTACTCACTTTATAATAATAACTTTAGTAAACTACTAGACATTGACATCTGTTTCAGAATTTTGTTATACATATCTAACTATTTGAGGAACTGAAGAGAACAATTGCAACAAACTTTCATTCTAAGATTGAATAGAATGAGACTTGGCTCAGAAGAGAAAGTGGAAAATAGGTCTCAATTATCTCTTACAGAGGGGCTGATAATGGGTCTTGGCATTGCAGATGAAAAATTGAGACTGTTTGTGCTTAGTCCAGCATTTAGTATGAACAAGATTCCAGGTCTTGTGTGCTCTGGGATGAAGCTATCATCATCCAATATCTCTGTGTAGATGGACTTGTCACCAGTGCCATGGTGACATGGAAAGTCACCAGAGTGACATAATCCTGAAATAATTCTGTGAAATCAGGAACGCTGCAATCAGTCCTTAATTTCCAGTGTTCAGAGCACAGATGTTTTCAGCTATCTTTGGAATTCTGTCTGAAAACAGTTGATAGGAGAAACAACTCAAGGGCTTGTCATCAGTGGTGATATTGAAGAACATAGAGTTGACCATGGATGGTGGTGAGCTTCACCTGGAGATGGCAACACTTGCAAAACCAGTTCATGATTTAAGACTGGAATTTCATGAAGACAGGGTCAGTTCTTATGTTGTTCAACATTGTATCTGCATGCAAAATGGGCACTAAATAAATATTTATCTAGGGCATATTAAAGCTTAACAAGGGGAGGAAACATGATCCTATATCTGGAAGGTCCAAAAAACTCCATCAGTAAACTGCTTGAACTTATAAACAGATTTAGCAAAGTGGCAGGATACAAGATCAACACACATAAATTAACAGCTTTACTATACACTAATAATAAGAAAGATGAAGAAATGAGGAAATCAGTCCCATTCACAATATCTTCGAGAAGAATAAAATACTTGAGAATTAACCTTACAAGGGAAATCAAAGATCTCTACAATGAAAATTATCAGACATTGAAGAATGAAATTCAAGTTAATCTAAGAAGATGGAAAGACATTCCATGCTCTTGGTGAGGCAGAATGAATATAATAAAAATGGCCATTCTGCCAAAAGCTCTATATAAATTTAATGAAATTCCTATTGAGGTATGTCCTGGTCCAGCTGGGTTCTGACCTGAGGGACAGGCTGCGGATGAGAAAAACCACAGGCCAGAGACCCGAAATGGTCTTTCTTTGCCCAAACTTTACTTCTCCTTTTCATATATCCATACTTTACATCTCTCTTTCAAGGCAACATTCATTTGTACTGCTATGACAACATGCTTAACATTGAGTAATCTCCAACAATTCAAGGCAACGCTACAAGACTCTATTTCAGAACAAACATAGACAGCAATTTCTCACAGTTATGAAGGCTGGGAAGTTCAGGAGCAAAGCATAGGCAGGTTCGGCTGCTGAAAAGAGCTCATCTTCCAAAAGAGCAGGGAGACCATGTCCAGCAGCAAAGTACGGGAGCTGTCTCCCAAAGGAAGAGCTCTGAACTGCTGGCTGGAGCCTCCTTTTCAAAGGCCTTCACCCGCCCCCTCGAGGCCTCTCTACATTAGCTCGTTCATTTCCACACCTGGATTTCAGAGGCACACATTTGATCAGCAGGCCTCTACGTGCATCCCTTGAAGGATCTAGAATAATTAGCAGGTGATACCAATGCGAAACTACTGAAGCCCGTGTGGACACTTGTTTTTCAAGCTTAATAATATATAATCTAGCAGCCCTTCCTGAAGGAGCTTATGCAAACAGCAACAAAATCCAGGGCAGCTGATAAAAAAGGTCAAACCCCAACATAGATACCAATGTCATTCTTTACAGACATAGAAAAAGCAATTGTCAAATTCATTTGGAATAATAAGAAATCCAGAAGTGCCAAAACATTACTAAGCAAGAAAGACAAAACAGGTGATTTTGCTATACCAGATTTAAAACTATACTATAGAGCTGTAGTAGCAAAGACAGCATGGTACTGGTATCAAGATAGGAAAGAAGACCAATGGAATAGAATAGAAGTCCCTGAAACAAACCCACAAATCTTTAAACATCTTATTTTTGACAAAGGGGGACAAAATATTACATAGAGGAGAGACAGCCTATTCAACAAATAGTGCTAGACCAACTGGACAGCCATTTGCAGAAAGTTGAAATTAGACCCATATCTTTCACTTTGCATGAGAATCAAATAAAAATGGATCAAGGAGGTAGGAATTAAACAAGTTACCTTGAAATTAATGGAAGACAAATTAGGTCCAACACCTAAGCATTTGGGAGTAGGCAAAGATTTCCTCAACATGTCTCCTAAAGTGAAGGAAGTAAAGTAAAAAATCAGTGAATGGGATGCCATAAAGTTCAAAAGTTTTTGCACAGCCAAGTAAATAATCAAAATAGTCTAGAGGTTTCCTACAGAATTGGAGAGAATCATGGACTGTGATTCCCCTGGTAGGGGCCTCATATCCAGAATCTACAAAATTCTCAAAAAATTTCAACTATAAAAATACAAACAACCCAATCAATAAATGGGCCAAAGAAATAAACAGAAAATTCTCAACAGAGGACATTGATCAAGTCAATGAATACATGAGAAAGTGATCTAAATCACTAGTAATCAGAGAAATGCAAATGAAAACTATATTAAGATATCACCTCAAGCCAGTCAGGTAGGCATAATGAAGAAAATAAACAATAGCAGATGCTGGAGGGGTTGTGGAGAGATAGGCACACTAGCACACTTTTGGTGGAACTGCAAATTGATACAGGCCCTCTGGAAAGCAGTGTGGAGAATCCTCAAAAAACTAGGGATGAACCCATCATATGTTCCTGCTATTCCTCTCCTGGGCATTTTTTCAGGGGATTTAGAATCAGCACATTACAGTGACAAAGGAAACTGATCTTCACAGCAGCTCAATTTACAATAGGTAAGTCATGGTAACAAACCAGGTGACCCTGACTGGATGAATGGATCCAAAAACTGTGGTACATATACACAGTGGAGTTCTACTTAGCAATGAGAAACAATGATATTGCAGCCTTTGAAAGTAAATGGATGGCTATGGAAGAAATTATGCTAAGTGAAATCAGCATAACTCAGAGAACCAAGGGTCAAATGTCTTCACTCACCTGTGGAGGCTGGAGTTAGACTCTGGCCATTGAGAAATGAGGCTAATTCTCATTTTTTAAACCCGGGAAAGGTGTTACAACTAAAGCATTCATAGAGATGTATTGGGAAGGGGATCTAAGAATGGGTAATTGGGGAGGCTCTTGGGAGTAAAACTAATTTTCAGAATTTATATATATATATATTATTGTTTTGTTAGAAGCACGTTTGTTCAACAAATAAATTTCTTATTAAAATAAAATTAAAAAAAACAAGGGGAGGAAAGCAAACCGTTAACAGTTGATATTGTTGAAGTCAGTGTTTCTTAACTGGGAATAAGCTTCCCCCCAAGGAGACATTTGATAACATCTACAGATGTTGTCTCTTTGTGACAAGGGAGGGGTTGCTCCTAGTACCAGTAAGTAGAGGCAGAGTTGGTGTTTAATGTCATACAATGCAGTAGAATTACAACAAAGAATTATTTGAAGATATATACCATTGATATATATCAATGGTGCTATGGTTGAGGAACAGTGATGTAAGAATCTGAGAGCTACCATAGTGAGCTAGCAATTAACAACAGGATCCCTGGTTCCCTGGGTAAGGGATATAACCCTGCCTTGTAATTTTTACCAATGTACGAGGTATGAATTAAAACTTTAATTAATTTTAACTCCAACATGGCATCATAAAGTGCAGAGTTGGAAAAAGGGAGCCCTCTCATATATTATTTCCACCATATAGTTACAATAGATGTAATTAACCTCAATAGCATAGATGATAAGAACATACATGAAAATAATTAGATAGTAATGAATTTTGAGTGTCATTGCCTTTGTTTATAATGAAATTTAGTTAAAAATAAGTTTATGTGATTTAATTTTTTATAATGGCTCTATTTTATAATAACTCATTTACAAAATTCCTGAAAATTTAACATTGACTTTTGAGAGCCAATACAAGCTAGCTGTAGCCAGTGTCCCTGGCTAGGAATAACGTGTATGAAAATACATAAGTTGAAGGGTTAAAGGGAGACAAGAGGACAAGATACAAACATAAAATGATGGTTTGGGCCACTGTCATAAGAAGAGGTTGAAGAGCAGCTGAGAACATCCCCTGAAAAGGAGCATGTGAGATGGAAGCATAGGAGCTGCCCAGAAAAGGAAGTCAGGGTGAGTTCCCTCATGGTGGAGCCAACCCACATATTTTGAAATATTTAAAATCTATCTCCCTCTCCATATCTCCAAGCAATGGTAAAGGTAAAGGCTACTACTTACCATATAGTTTAGTGCTAATTTTAGGTGCCAACTTGAGCAAGCTAAAGCACATCCAGTAAAGCATTATTTCTGTTATGTCTGTGAGGATGTTTCTGGAAGAGATTGGCACTGAATCATCAAATTGAGTAAGAAGAGTTCACCATAACCTTATCATTGGAGGGCATCATTCAATGGACCAGGGGTCCAGCCAGAACTAAAGGCAAAGGAAAGGCGACTCCTCTCTTCTGAAGTTGAGTTAGCCTTCTTCTCCTGCCCTTGGACATTAGAATTCCATGTTCTCAGGCCTTTGGCCTTGGACTGAGAGATAACCGTTGGTTCCCCAGATTCAGTCATTTGGATTTGGACCAAACTATACTACTGGCTTCCCTGGTTCTCTCCTTTGCAGAACACAGATCATGGGACTTCTCAGCCTCCATAATCTCATTAGCCAAATCTCACAATAAATCCCCTATCATCTATCAATTGCTCAATGAACTTTCCTTCTATGGTTTCTTTTTTTCTATTAGAAGTATATAAAGATACAATTGAGGGGGAAACATTATCAAACCATCAATAACCAATGTATATATATACTTTGTTATCCAGGGGTATTGCCAAAACATGGATGACCACCTTGGGTTTCACCTGTTGCTGTTTCCCCCAGAAGAACTCTTGCATTAAATGGGTATCTCGTGGAGGAATGACATCTGCTGCGGAGATAGTTTCCCCATATTCTCACTCTCCAGTCTCTGAGGAGTTCTTCATACACCCTCCCCCCTCCCCATCCCCCTCTCTATGGTTTCTAATGTTCTCTATGGTTTCTAATATTCCCTATGGTTTCTAATGTACCACACTATAAACAGAAACAAAAGCAGCATTCCTCAGTACCTCCCCTAACACAATGTGAGGAGTAAATAGAATTTAAAAGTGTGAAGTGTTTATAGTTTCTTGTTTTCTTGAAAATAAAAAGAGTGGAGGACTATTTGGTTATAGTGTGGTACTGCACTGTGCAGACATAATAAATAATGTAATTAGCACTTGCTTTAAGAGTCAGCTTTTAATCGCTGTGACCAAAAGACATGACTAAAAACATAGAATAGAAAAAGTTTACTTTGGCTTATGGTTTCAGAGGTTTAGTCCATGGTCAACTGTCTCCAAAACTCTGGGTCCAAAGTGAGGCAGAACATCATGATAGAAGGATGTGGCAGAGAGAAAATGATTAGACTATTACAGCCAGGAAGTAGAGTGAGAGCTCTGTTCATCAAGGACAAAATATACACCCCAAACGTACATACTCAGGGATCCTCCTTCTCTAGCCTTACCCCACATGCCAGTTACTATCCAGTTAATCCATATAGGTGGATTAAACCACTGATTGGATTACACTTTTCATAGTCCAATCATCTCATTTCTTAATGTTCTTGCATTATCTCACACATGAGCTTTTGGAGGACACCTCATATCTATACCATAATTCTAGTATGTATTAAAACACATACCTTCCCCAAAAGAAAGAAAAGAATGTACACTGGCATCAACAAATGCTGTTCAGCTCAGAGAGTCTCTGTCTGACTCCCCAGTCTCTGTTTGGCTCAGTGAAGACATGTTTCAGGAGTTTATTCAGAGCTTCAAGTTATCATGGCTAGAGAAGAGAACAGGTTAAAGACTTGCCACTGACAAACCACATCCATCCATTTCCAGAAGCTTGGCATGAATCCATCAGGTCTCTGAACAGAGGAAGTAAGGGACATATCTTCACCCTCTGTGGACAGGAGCAGCTTATGGACAGAAACCAATCAAGAAGCCCTGGAGAGGCCAGAGGTTCTCTTCCTACAGTCCCAATCTGCCTCTTCTGGGAATATGTCCCCTCTGCCCACCTCATCTGACTTACACTCTGTTCAACAAGTGGTATGTTTGAATTCTACATTTTTTAAAAAAGTACTCAAGAATTTAGAAGAGAGACTAAAGCAGGGAGAAGCAATATTGCTCTGAGGCCCAGGAAATAAGGGACCCCCAGTTCCTCCTCTGGTTGTGATCTTTGCCACAGGCAAAGAATTGGGCAGACATAGAGATGTGTCATCTGGAGCCTGATTCTCCACTTCCCAACCAGAGACCCTAAATTCCATATGCAAGTGGTCTCAGGTTGGCTTTCAAAGCCTTCTCATATCCATTCTCTCAAATGCAGGCCACACCTCTAGGATGTACATCTCTAAGTCCAAGAAGTGGGCACTCTGTGGATGTTTGCAGGGCTAGGCTTGCATGTGCAGGTGGTATATTGACATGCACACCTGCGCTGCTCCTCTTGAGATGAGAAACAGGACAAGGGCCATGAGTAGAGGGTCCACACCTTCTGAGCCACCACATTCCTACACAAACCTCCAGGAATCCAGAGAGTTTGAATCTATACCCGTCCTTCTATGCAGACATATTTGCCAAGGCAGGAGAATAGAGCATACTTTATTTCGTGGTTTGTCAGTTTGATCCATATTTTCAAATATTTAGACATCTACCTCCATTTTTAACCCTGTTCCGGATCCACAAAACTTATGCAGGCCCTGGGGAAGGAACAATGATTTTAAAAGAAGGGATGGGGAGATTGTCTGCATCTAAGAGGACCCAAAATTGTTTCTTTGCTTTTTGGCGCTTAAAACAGTATCAGGCAACATAGCAAGTGCACAAATATTGTTGAAAGAGAAAGGAAGTGATGGTGTTTAACTTTTCACACTTCCACAGTTTACCACACAGAGTCACAGAGGACAGGATTCCAAGCCTGTTTCTACCACTCCACTTATGTGTCTTTGGGCCAGTTATTCAATATCTCTAATGTTCAATTTCCTCATCTGAAAAACAGGGATGCAATGCCTATCAAATAATAAGAAAAAGTGATTATTAACTTTTATTATTGTTCTCATCATTATTTTCATGATATTAGATACCCTCTGAATCCCATTTAATTTAAAAAGCCATATTTGGAACATTAATTTGTTTCAAACAACCTCAGGAAGACTATTCCTACTATGTGCACTGTGCAGAAAGAGCAATAATTCCATGACCCCCATTTGGGTGACATTGATATTTTCAAACAGTCCCTCCCACCATAGCAGATACTGCTGGGGCCATCCATTCCCTGGGCACTTACTACTTCAATATTCAGCAGCTGATTTCCAATTGTCAGGACCAGTGTGTCTTTGTATAAGGGCATCTCAGCCCTCCATACTGCACTCTCTCTTTGGCATGGCAGGACAGTGTTCAACTCATGATGGGTGGGAGTGGGTAGGCATATGCCAGCTCTCTCACTCCTACAATAGGATGAATCTTGAGGTGCACATTCAGTACTGAATCCCAACAGGATAACTTTCTAGTTACCCTATGTGATAACTTGCTTGATAGTAAACCCTGTGGTTGATACACAGGTAAGCCTGAGTGTGGCTATGACAGTTACTAGGGCAAAGACTGCTTTCTAACTGCTCAGTGTTCATGCCTCAACACTTGTTGAATATTCTGAAAATCACCCTTCACATTTAACCAATACAGTGAGTTCTTCCTGAGAAATATGAGTGTTCTATTGAGATTTAGTAGCAGTTTCATCCTATAAGCTAGCATTTATTAATTTTTCTCCATTTTCCCACAATGTCCAACATTTTAATTCAATAGTTAAATGAAGAATAGACAATAAATGATCACCCAATATTTCTACCCTCATACAAAAACCAGCAAATACCATGCATGTTTTGGTGGTTGCTGGAAATTTCCTCAAATATTGAAGTGTGGTACCATGACTACACACAGAATATCACATAGATTATCTGTGCCCAAGCACTTTTGTACTTGGCAATGATCTTGAGGCTTGACAAATGCATTGTCTTCATGTTTTTATTTATTATCTCATAATCCTTCAAGTGGTGAAAAATGCTGAGATTATAACAAATATATTAAGATCCCAATATGAATATAACATAATGAGAGAGATGACCTAGATCTAGGGTAGGTGAAAGCCAACTCAAACAGTGGCTAAACTGGGTAGCTGTTTGCAGTTAGGTTGAATTAACAAGTTTTAAACACAGCATTACTGAGATCCCTTTGATGTGTGTTGTCCCATGAAGATTTCGCTTGAAAGGGGTTTCCCAATGGGAACTAGTCAGAATCCACAGTGGAGCAGCTTAACTTTCAATTTTTACTTACTTGTCCCATAAGCATTCCCCATTTTTATTCATTTTCCCTAGTTTGGGTATAAATATTTCCAATGTAGAATGAAATGTCTGGAAAGGCATTTGGGTGGAAAGGATATTTGTGCAAGTGGGAAAGAAGATAACAGGACAGGAGGACTCCTGTGCTCACATTTGTGTTTTGTTGAATTGCCAATCTCCATGGAAAACTTCAATTACAAAATAATGTTCATTTAGTCAGTAAAGCATAAAGAGCATGGTCCTCTCCAAAATGAAAGCTGCAAAGGGGCAAGAATTCCAGGCTGTAATATCTAGACAGGCACATGACAGGGTTACAGCCATTATATTTGAATGAATGAGTGATGTGAGTGGATATTTACTGAATCAATAGCAGATGTATGAATGAAGTAACAAAATGAATAAATTATGCACATATGCTTGGAAATCATAAGCCAAATTCCCTGACCCACATAACTATGAATGGCACAAAGGCAACACACAGAGATAGGGAGAAGATTGTTTAATTACTGTAATTATTTTGCTGATGCTGCCTATTTGGGGCAATTAGGAACTTAAATATTCCTCAGGTTTGGTTTGCATTTCTAATAAAATGATGGGGAATCCAAGGTTTGGAAGAAGGCACCCAAGAGTCACCTGTCATGTGGTCAGCACGCCACAAATATTTGAGGACTAATGAGTGCAAAGAATATGTTTATAGGTTCTAGAATCCTGATCAGAAGAGGCTGCAACCTCTTGGTGTTTAACTCCTTATGTATGTCCTAAGCCTTGTTCACTGGCTTTCCTGTGCATCCGTATTCTCTGCTAGGAGCAGCTCCATAAGGGACTTTTGAGAATAGGCAGGTTGCCATCTTCCCTGCTCTGGTCCCCATCTCTAAGTCAAAGGAATCAAAAGCTCTGTTGTAAATTCAGACATTCATTTAGGTGATGCTGTGCAGTTAACAGGAGATGTGCAAGGATAGAAGGTTTTGGAAACTGGGTAGCCTGTGAAAGTGCAAATTCCTGGCTCCCAGACCCAAGGAGCTCATCCTTCATAGGTCCTGGGTGTATTCAACAGCATGGGCTCCCACTTATAGAGGCTGATGTAGCTATTGCTGTTGATCAAGTCACCAACATGGTGCCATACTCCAGGACACCAAATGGCACCATGGTGGCAAGTTGACTACACTGAACTCCTTCCACACTGGAAGAGACTTGAGTCATCCTGATGGGGACTGCCATATATTGTGGGTACTGTATACTTTTCCTGCCCATAGAACCTTAGTTGGAATCACTGTCTGAGAGATTGAGTTTCAGGTTTCTGTTAAGCAGCAAAGGATGACACATAGCAATTTGTTGCAAAGGAAGTGCAGAAATGAGTCCAGGATTCCCTAAGTAAGTCACACTGTCATCTGGATGTTCCTGGCACCTAGGTAGATAATCTGAGGTGGGTATTGGAATGGCCTGCTGAGAACCCACTTCAAGCAGTAATCTGGAAGCAGCACTTCAGAAGGATGGGGTTCGTATTCTAGTATACCATGTATATACTGAATTAAAGATGGTTCTGTAGGCTTCCTTAACAGGTCTCCCATGGCGCAAGCAGTAAAATCAAGAATAAATTCATGGGATACAATTAAACTAGAAAGCTTTTGCACAGCTAAAGATTTAGTCAACAGTCTTGAGGGAGAACCTACAGAATGGGAGAAAAATTTTGCCTGCTACACCTCAGAGAGAGGGCTAAAATCCAGAATATACAAAGAACTCAAAAACCTAAATACTAAAATCACAAATAATCCAATTAATAAATGGGCTATGGAAGTAAAAAGAAGTTTCTCAATGGAGGAAGTCCAAAAACCCATAAACTTATGAGAAAATGCTCTACATCACTAGCAATAACAGAAATGCAAATCAAAACTTCACAGAGATTCCACCTCCCTCTGGTCAGAGTGGCAAATATGAAGAATAAAAACAATGACAGATACAAGATGGACTTTTGGAAAAGAGGAACACTGTTACATTGCTGATGGGACTACAAACTGGT
>PVKS010047388.1:0-12849 GCA_004027875.1 Aplodontia rufa | reverse complement strand
GAGATTAATGAGGGGATTAATGTCCTTAAGTATTTTTCCATATATTTTGGGGGGTTGTAATTGGGGGCATAAATGTTAATTAACATTATATCTTCTTGATGGACTGACCCTTTTAGTATGATATAGTGAACCTCTTTTTCCTTTCTGACTAGTTTTATTTGGAAATTGATTTTATCAGAAATTAGAATTGCCACGCCAGTTTGCTTTTTTGGGCCACAGGCCTGGTAGACATTTTGCCATTGTTTCACTTTCAGCCTGTGTCTCTTTTTGAGTGTCAAATGTGTCTCTTGCAGGCAACATATTGTTGGATTTTGTTTTTTGATCCAATGGGTCAGTCTATGTCTTTTAATTGGGGCATTGAGACCATTCACATTCAAAGTTAGAATAGATATGGGAGGCTGAGTCTCTGACACTGTATCAATTACAGAATTTTGAGTCATCTTGGAAGTCATCTTGTATATAATATGATTATTGACTCACCCTTGTTTAAGGATTTAGGATATCATTGGCATTTTCTTCTGAATGGAGAACATCTTTGAGAATATTTTGTAGAGTAGGATTTGTGTTCATGTATCTTGTTAGCTTGAGTTTGTCATTGAAGTATTTATTTTCCCCGTCACATTTGATGCTGAGTTTTGCAGGGTATAATATCTTTGGGTGGAAGTTATTATTTTTTAACATTTGAAAGATTTTGTTCCAAGCTCTTCTGGCCTTCATTGCTTGCTCTGAAAAATCCATAGTGATCTGAATTGGTTTCCCTCTGAATGTGATTTAGGCTTTCCTCTAGCAGCTTTTAGAATTCTCTAATTTCTCTGTTATTCATTTTGTATATGACATATCTTGGTGAGTTTCTCATTTGATTAAGTCTATTTGGTGTTCTATAAGCATCTTGGATGTGGTATTCCAGATCAATAGTAAAGTGAGGGAAGTTCTCACTTATAATTTGGCCTAAAAGCTTCTTGAAACCTTTTGCTGTTTGGAGTTTTCCTCCAGGCCAATGACTCTCAGATTATTACAACTCATCTCATCAAATATTACTTGGAAGTTCTGATTATTTAATATAAGCTGTATATCTTATTTTTCTTCTTTGAATTCTACAATGTTTATCTGATCCTCATAGTCCGAAACTTGTTCTCCAAGTACGGAAGTTCTATTTTCAGTGGAGTATACTGTGGTGTTGGTATCATCCAGTGAAGATTTGAATTGGTTAACCATGTTTTTCAATCCTGATAGCTCTGCTACATCTCTTTTCAGAATGTCAATATCTTTGTATAGCTAATCTTTCATCTCATTGAATTGCTCCCTAATTTTCCTGTAGAAATTGTCTCTCATCTCTTGAAATTGATCTCTGATCTTTTTCCTTATTTCATCTCTTAACTCTTTGATTGCATTACTAATCATAATGCTGATACAATGCCTTTGGTTTTCATTTAGGGCCCCTGCTATGGGGTCCTTGGGTGGAGAGCTGTGGGGCTGGGGATAGGAGTTACTTTCCCTTTTCCTTATTTTCTGAGTCAGAGAGCTTTTCTTTTATTTTGACTCTTGGTGGAGCAATTGGGGCTTCTTATGGCTTTGCTTCATTTTGAAGGGGAGCTATTTGGTCACTCCAGACCTAAAGATGCCAGTTCATTCTGTTAGAAATTGAGACAGTATAACTGCAAATATTAGTCCGTTTCAACTAAAACTGATGTGCTGATGATTAGCACCAATAGTAGCAGCTTTCTTTGAGAGAAATCTCATTGTATATTATAATAGCAAGCAAGTACCCATTTTGAAGCATGTCTGTTTCTTCAGGTAGTAGGATCTCTCTGAATTTGGGGAGAAGGAATGACTAGGAAGTCAAGGCAGTGAATTGGGGAGGTATAAAATCACACCTGCTTTAGAGTATAGGGGAACAAGGGATGAGGGGGGAGTAGGTTATTTTATTAGGACTAAGGAAAACAGAAATGGGGTATGGGTAGGGTAAAGACTTGGGGTGAGAATGAAAGAAAGATCCTTATATTTAGGAATTACCAGAGTATAGTGGAGGAAGAGGTTAGTATGGGGTTTGGTTATCTTCACTCACCAGAGGCTAAGGCTGTCTTGTTATCATGAAATGATTTCCTGATAGGAATCCAATGTTATAGGGATAGCCGCAGGGCTGAAGAAGACACAGAGAAAGTAAGAGCCAATCACCAATACATATGCACAGATAAATATTTACATCCACCAACACCAAATTTAGTATTATTTGTAAAGCAAGAAAAGAGAAAAGAATAAACAAACAAAAAATACCCACAGTAATGCTAAAAATTTTTAAATAATATATTCCAGCTGGATTTCTTTTTTTTTAAATTGAAGGAATGAAGAAAAGAAAAAAAATGAAGAAAAAAATGAAGAAATGAAGAAAAAAATTAAAAAAACCAATAGGTAAACAAACAAACAAACACAAACAAAACTAGTTGGTAAATTTCTTAGTTTTTCTGCCCCCTAGGTCAGTGAGTATGTACTATGGGGGGTGCGTTCAAATCTTACATCAAGCTGGGGATTCTCGGAGTTGAGCATGTCAGAGGAGAAGCTGTTTGGTTAAGTCTGGTGGACTGATTTTTCTTAGAGGATCTCCTCAAATTTTTCTGTTGCAAAGGGGTATTTAGCTCTCCCTGGGCTGTAATCCTGAGATGGTTGCTTTTGCCTATCCACACTCTAGAAATCTCTTGGACCTGGGGCTCAGAAGTTGTAGACAATCAAGTTGATCCTATTATAGATTTGTGGGTCTCTGACTGATCCAAGGAGAGGATCACTGGTGACCCACTCTGCTTGTCTTGTGATCTTCAGAAGTCCCAAGAGCTGCTCTGTAGGATTGACTGAAACCCACTGAGGATGGACCAGATCGTGCCAGTGTTTATGTGATTCTCAGTTGCAAGCACTAAGAGGCACCCACCTGGAGAGGTCAGGGCCTACGCAGCCTTGGCTATGCAAGGAGCTCAGATGCTAAGGGGAAGCCCGTGCTGTCCCATATATTCAAAGCTTCCTGAGGCAGATATCAAGCAGAGGCTGCAGAAGAGGATCCCCTTTAGAGAGTTGTGCCCTGCAGGAGCGAGTTCTGTTCACAGACTCCTCCTATTTGGGCAAGAAGAGGGGCAGCAGAAGGGCAGAAGGTCTCCAACGCAGAGGTTTGGGAGCTGGAGAGGTGAATGGCAGTTCCCTACAGCCCTCAGGGCAGATGGCCAGTTTGTGGGGGATGGTAACTTCTGTTTCTGATCTTGGGAACTGAGGCCCTGCCCCGTAAAGCTGCTGGGTGACCGATCCCACCCTGCTCTCCCACGCAGGTGTGAGCACTTATGTTAAAGGACTTTAAAATCAGCTCTTGTAACCTAGGGCATGGGTGGAGAATTATTGTCCGCCATGATTGAACTAGAGATCTTGTGCCGAGTTTTCTCCTTCCCTGGCTCCTCAGGCAGCCACCAGAGGTGGAGAGTGAATTCCTAGCACCACACAGACCCTTTGGGGAAGGGCCCAATCTGGGGACGATAGATTCTGGTTTTCTGGCTGCGTTGTCTAAGATCGCTTTTTTTGCTGAGCAACCCGCCCCGCCCTCAGGGAAACGTCAAAATGGCGGCCACCGCTTGCCACTCACAAGAAGAGCTGCGATTTTGCTAATGTGAACAATTAATTCACAGCGCTTTATGCAAGATTATGTAAATTAAGAGACGTCAAATCAGGGAATTCACAGCCGGCTGGGTTAGGGTATTTGGTTAGGAAACTTGCTCGGTTTCCTTCTCTCCGGAGTAGCTCCCCTCCCCCCCGGGTGTGAGGCAGAGTGCCGAGGGCTCCACTAAGCTCTCCTTTATATTCGTTAATGGACTGATTATTCCTTTGGAGTTAAAGAAATTAGCAAGGGATAAGGAGCTTTGTCCTACCATGGGAATCCGAGTGCTCTCCTGTAGGGTGAGGTGATTCTCAGGAGCTTCTGGGAGTTGCTGAAGGTGGGGTGAATGCCATCTTGAAAGTCGCTTTAAAACTTTTGAAAGGGGAGGGCTGGAGCAGTACTTCAGCGGTTACTGCGCTTGCCCCGCATGTTCAAGAACACAAATTCAAACCAGAATATTTGGGATATAAACAATCCAAAATTAAACCTGGATCAAAGCAAAGGTCTTAGAAGAAATTTATATTTTAAAATAAATTAAGATAAAATGACAATTTAAGAACACTCTGTGATGCCTCAAAGATAGCAGTTCATGAGAAATGTATAAGGTTAAGTGTATGTATTAGAAATAAGAGGTTGAAAATCAATAGCTTAAGCTTCATGCTGGGAATTTAGAAGAAGAACAGATGTTTAAGCCAAAATCAAATAGAAGAAATGGAACACAAATTTAGAGCAAACTCAATAAAATTATAAGCAGGAAGACAGTAGAAAAAAATCTTCAAAATCCTTCAAAATCAAAAGATGTTGGTTTCAATAAAATTATTAGTCTTCTAAGCCAAGCTTTGGAACAAATAGGAGAGAAAATGAAAATTATAATTTCAGAAAAGAATGAGCAGTTATTACTATTGACCTCTAGAATAGTAAAAAAGGTTAAAAAAGGAATGCCAAAAAGAATTCTGTACTAAAAACATAATAAATGAAGGGAACAGTCTCTTCAAAGACATGAACACCAAAATTCACACAAGGATAGACTATGTCAATAGGTCTCTATTTATTAAAGAAATTGAACTAATAATGAATAATCTTTCAAAAGTATAATCAACAAACCCATATAATTTCTCTGATAAATTGTTTAAACAAGAAATAAGTTTTTCATGAGCTCTTCTACAAAGTAAAAGCAGAGGGATTGCTTAACAATTTATTCCATAAATTCAGCATTGTTTTAATAGCAAAACTAAATACATACATTACAAATAGGGAAAACTACAGCATAATCTCTCATCTATATCTAGATTTAAAATCTGCAAAATCTCATCAAACTGAATCAAAAGTGCACAGAAATTGTGATATATAACAAACAAGATAGGTTTATTCCAGATACACAAGATTGGTTCAGCATTTAAAAATTAATCAATGCAACCAAACATGTGCACAAACTAAAGGAGAATCTGCTGATCATATCTACAAAAAGCCTTTAACAAAACCAAAACTCCATCCATGATACTTTCCACAGCCTAGAAAAAGAAGGGAGTTTCTTCAAAGCATTGAGAGCATTTTTACCTAAAACTACTACTAGAGCTGACTTCATAGTTAATTGTGAGAAAATAGATACTTTTCCCATGGGTCGAAAATGAGTCAGGACTCAAATCTTATCACTCCTAGTCACTATTCTGCTAGAATTCTTAGAAAATGTGGTAGAAAAAGTAAAGGAAATAAAGGTCATATAGATCAGAGAGCAAGATATAAAACTGTCTAGTTGCAGATGATTTGATTGTCTACATAAATATTCTGAAAAAAATTACTAACAATAACAAGCTCCTGGAAATAATAAGGATATTTTAGATTATGTGGTTAATACATAAAATCAGTTCTTTTTTTTTATCCACCAATAGACAATTGGAAACTGGAGAAAACATCACTTAAAATAGAAGAAAGAAAATTGAAATATTAAGATAGTAACCTAAAAATTATGTGTAGGATCTGTGTTTGAAAAACTACAAAACACAGATTAAAAATTCAAAAGGAAGAGCTAACGGTTATCAGTTGGAAGACTCAATATTTTTAAAATGTCAGTTCTTTCCCAAACAGTGCTATAAATGAATTTTATAAAATAAAATTAAAAATGAAAATAATGTTTAAAAGGATCTATTTTCACAAATATTAACTGAAAATAATCCATGGATTGAAAGGCAAAATACAACTATGAAAATTCTTTTAAAAATAAGAAAATGTCTATATTACCTTATTTGGTCATAACTTCATAAATATAATACCAGTAGTATAACCCATCAAGAAAAATTGGTAACTTGATTTTTGTTAAAATTCATATCTTCTATGCTATAAAAGATACCATTAAAATAATGGAAAAATAAAGCAAATAAAACAAAATGAGAGAAAAGATTACAAAATGCTTGTCTAATACATTAGAATGCATCATATTCAAAAAACACACCCAAAATACCTAAAATAATAAAATAAAAGTAAATCTACCTCAAAATATGTTAATTACAGATACTGAATATGTGTATATGAGTACTCTTTGTAATATCTTCTCAATAAATACATAAATTGAAAACCATTGAAAAATTTTTTCAGTTTGTTGCTAAAATATGACTAGAGAGGGTAAAGAAGGACAAATTGTGACCAACCATTGATTCCAGCTAACTTCTCATCTTTTTCAGTGAAGAGTTGGAGCAGCGGTACAACAAAGATGAATTAGATGGGTGGTGTTATTTAAGCATGCAAATAGAGATGGAACCAATAGCTTTGCATAATCTATCCAGTGTTTCACATCAAACATTGACATTGATCTGTACAGTAACCTCTAGTACAAAACTATATGTAGGTATAGCTAAATACAGAGGTTAAGATTCTGGGTCTCTTATTATAAATGAAGACTCTGATGAGCAGTGTGGGTTGATCAGGACTAAATCAAATTCATGATTCACCTTTGACTAAAGCACATTTTGTTTTTAAATGTCCATCTGTTAACCATAACAGTAAAAACAAAGTAATGAACTATGAATTCAATTTAAAGAAGAAGATTATCCAGAAAGGCTACTTAATAAATGTTGCCATGGTGATTATTTAAATATCCTGGATTTGACTTATAGTTTGATAATACCGTCCACAAATTACTGGGACAATTATTACAAAAAGATATTTAAGTAGATTTATGTACATTTTAAATTACATTGTCTCAGCTAATACAATTCATAACTGGATAGGTAATGACTAAGCATGTGGAAAAAAACTGGGATCTTTTTTGCACCCTAGTGAAGATATTGGCATGAGTGGTATTAAAAATAGAAATGGGAAAGATACAAAGTGAGAAAATACTGGCTAGCTCTTGGTACTTTTCTGACTATGGAGCAGAGTATCAACCAGATGGTAAAATTAAAGAATATATATTCTTTCCTCTACTATTTCTTGACAGGCCTTCTAACTAAAAAATTATGCTGGTGGATCATAACTTGGGGATTTAAGTTATGTTATGCTTTGGACTTAATGAGATTGGTCCACAGAGAAATTCAGGAGATCTTTATGTTGTGACAAAGTGTTCATTAGCCATGGTAATGGCTGATTTTAGAGATCATTTGTTTTCTGTGAAAAGGAAAAAAAATATACAACGTTGTGCTGATGCTCCATTTTGACAATAATCACTACACAATTGTGAAGGGAAATTGGTCATTTGCAAACTATAATGACATATCTTAATCCAGTAATAACTGTAAATGTACTCCATTACATGTGTAATTGGCAGTAATCTGTATCGAAAGACTGGTTCACAGGCAACAGCTGAAGGACAAAATTCTCATTTCCTAGATGTATAGTGTTCCTTGAAATAAATAACCAGATAATTCTAGTTATTGCACTATACATTATTCCTTAGCAATATTAATATGCATTTCTTTACAAGGTTCACATTTGTATTCAACTATCTGAAGAGACTAGACAGTTGGTTTAATGAAATTTTTGTCATTTGTATCAAGGTTAAAGATATGCAGTGCTTCATACCTCAGATATGAAGTTCAACAACTATTTTTATTGCCAATGTTGTGCCTTTAAATCAATGCAATGTAATGAAGACTTCATGAATATTAAACCAATCACCCACCAAAAATATCGGTCTAATAGCAGACAAGCTGTTCTAGGTCAGTGTTATGACCAACTTCATGGACCCTTAAGGAAATTGCTAAAGCAATGAGAAATGCTCTCAGAGACAGGGAAACCAGTGAGGAATATTTCTTGTGACCACCATTTTAATAATGTTAGTTCTCTTTTTTCACAGTTTGATAATCCTATATGCTACAGATAACCATAACACTAAAAAATTTGTTACAAAAGCATTTATTTTAATTGAATTTTAATGGCAAATACAGAAGTATGTATTTTATTTTATATTTTAAACTATTTACAAAAATAATGAATTAGTATATAGGTCTGTAATTATGCATTGGATAAGGCTAAAATTTTTTCTGACCACCAGTCCTAATAAGAGCCATTGCTCACTTCTAAGAGATAATCACTATGATCATTTTGATGCATATCTTCATAGTCTTCTTTCTAATGTTTACACATACACATTTTCAAAAAATTCATAAAGTACATTCATGCATATAAAAGTTTAAAAAAGGGAAAGAGTATGAGAGAGAGAGAGCGAGAGAAGCATAATCTGATAGATTCCTGATTAAATATATACTGGAAATAGATATTTATTTGAAACATCCATGAGCAAAGGAGACTTGTATTATAATGCCATCACTACATAATAGCAAAAGGTATTACCATATAATATGAAAATGGAAAATAAAAGCATAATATATTTCACTATATAAATTATTGTAGATATGTTCAAGCAGTATAATAATTATGTTTTAGAATGCATTTGAAAATATTAAGACATTATGTCCACCCTTATACTTGTGAGATCTTATGTATAAATATATATGTATTTCATAATTATTCATTATAATTTTACACCTGCTCAGATTACATTACTAGGATACCTTATGTGAGGTATACAGGATCCTACCATGTATTCTTGTTTCTTCATAGAATACATAAATGTGTCACTTATGCTCAAAGTCTGCCTTATTTTAAATCTATCTGAATTAGGTCATTAGAAATTAATAAGCTTATGTTAAAGTCTCATCCAAATTTGCATGCATTTTACAAAAATCAAATGTATTATTTATAATTAGTAATATTTTACTTTTTCAGTTGAGCTATCATGAAAACATATCCTGTACTCAATACTAAATCCTCTATCACATTTACAAAATTGACTATATTATCATCGGCAAGATGATTAGGTTATTAGCGAATTATAATCTGTTTTGATCCAGGGATCACTACTTTTTGGGGGGGATGGTTAGAAAGTTTATTATTTTCAAGATGGCACTTCTCAAATTCTCACGTTATCAAAATTCTGGCAAAGTTTATTTACTAGGTCATCCTGAGATTTAAGGATAATTCAAATAACAGAATTCCCAAGATTATTTTGAAGGAACAAGAAAGTGGGGTTACTTCTATTATACAATTTCAAAACATAATAAGCTACAGTAATAGGATAGATAGTGTTGCAACAAGTTAAGCATATAGTTCTGTGGAACAGAATTGGCATTTTAGATATTTGCCACGTTTGGAGACAATTTGATTTTGTGATGGTGCCAAGACAATCCAAGAGAGAAACAATAATTTTTCCACAAAAGTTGCTGGGATAACTGAATATATACATGCAAAGAAATGAACATCAGTCTATATTTCATAGAATACATGAAGATTAAGTGAAAATGGATCATAGTTAAATATAAAATTCAAGACTTAAAAAATTCTAAATGAAGACATAGGAAAAAAATCTTTACTATGAGGAGTCCTTAAATACAACACTAAATCCCAAGTCAGAAAATAAAATTAAGATAAATTGTATTACCTTCAATACTACAATCTTTGACTTTGTTTTTTTTAGGGGGGGGAGTAAAATGAGTAGGATTTATTTAGGAAGAAGAGCAGAGACTCCGCAAGGCAGAGGGGCACCTGGAAGCCGGACACCCCAATCTTTGACTTTCAAAAGACAAAATCAGGAAAAGGAAACTACAAGCAAGATACTAGGTGAAAAAAATTACAAAAGTAAAAAAAAGAACATATAAAAATATGCTCAGAACTCTTACAAATCAATAATAAGACAACTCAGTTATTGACAAAAACATGTATAAAGACAATCAATAGTTTGTTGGTTTCTTTAAAAGTTAAATATGAATTTAGTATGTGATCCAGCAATTACATTCTTTAAGATCTTCCCAAGAGGACCCAATCATATATGAAAAAATATGGGTCAATGAATGTTCATGATGGGACAGCACTAATTAACTTGACTCTAAGAAGCCAGAAGGTGGAAGGGATCCAATATCTCTCCAGGGACTAACAGAAGAAGTGAAACGGTGTTATATCCATTTATTGCATTACTATCTGGAGTAGAAAGGAATGCAAACGAAAACATACTGCAATATGGAAAAATAGGTCTCAAAAATAATTTAAATAAAAAGGAAATGACTCTTGAATAAATCACCATCCACACACACACACCACCCAATAAATAAATAAGAAAAAAAATCATATACAGCAGAATAACCTACAAACTCAAGCTATGCACAAGAATAGTTGATTGAAGTGACTGGAAGACTTGACTTCCTTTTACTCACTGAAATGTGTACCCTCAGAATTCACATCTTGAAGCTCATACCCTTGACTATCTGTCTTTGGAATTTAAGAAGATTAAATTAGATGAGGTTGTAATGCTGAGGTGGAATTTGATGGTACTGTTGTTCTCATAAGAAGAGGAAGAGATATCAGGACAGCCATGAAAAAAGAGGAAATCCATGTGTGGACATGGGGAGACCGTGGCGTTGTGGAATCCAGAAAATGGGACCTCACTAAACATGGAATCTATCTGTATCTTGATCTTGGATTTGCAGCTTGCAGAACTACGAGGAAATCGGTTTCTGTAGGTGAGCCATCCAAGTTGCAGCATTTTGCTATTGTACCCCAAGCAAACTAATATACTTCCTAATAGTTATCAGAAAGCTAAAGGAACATGTTTTCAATTTCATCTAACTGGTGGGGAAAATCTAAGTGCAAAGAACAATCTAAATAAAAAATGGAAAGATAGTACCTGATATGTATCATTTTAAACATAATAGCGATACATAATATTTATCCCCAAACTAATTCAATTAAGTAAAATATTTATTAAAATTCTAGTAGCATGTGAGTGGGAGAGAATTTTCAAAAATGATATTAATAAAGGGAACAAGTTTTCTCACTTTCATATTTTGCTCTGTTGTTTTTCTTAGATATGTCATTTTATTAGTCCAGAAGCCTACCCAAATTACCCATGCAAAGTTTCTAATAATAAAGGTATTTCAGAATATTTGGTGTAATTTTTTAAATTATCTCACTTAAATTTTGATAATTTTAAATTCAAATTGTATAAAATTTTGTTGCAAAACTGTTTTCTTAAATTTTCTGAGTATGGTTAAATTCCTTTTCATCAGCCAAGACTATTTTACATCCACTTTCTGTTAGTAAAAAACATCAAGTTTATTTTATTTTATTTATGTGTGTGTGTGTGTGTTTATGCTTGGCATTGAACCCAGGGCCTCACACAGGTTAGGCAAGAATTCTGCACTCAGCCACATCCCTAGCAATGCCATTAATTTTATCAATATGTTTTGTCAGAATTTTACTTAAGCATAATTGGAATATGTATATACATATACCCTAGTTTTTTATATTAGTTTATATGAAACATAAGTTTCTAAATCTTGATTAATTTTCTCAGCAAACATCAAAGATATCTTTTTACATCAGACCATATAATTTTGTGATGTTTTCTTTGTATTTGCTTACTTTGCTGTTTACTTCATTAAAAACAATTTTATCAAAATAATATACTTCAATACTATAAATATATTTAATACAGAACAACAGCCTTCTTCACATTCTTTGAAATTATCATTATTCAGAATGGATCTTTCCCTCCTATCACTGAAGTAATTCTAATAAGCTATGCATACCTGTATTTATTTGATTTTTCCAAATGCAGATAAGATAGTTCTTAAAATATCTGTATGTTCAATTTGCCTTATATACAATTGCTTATCCCAATGTTTTTTTAATATTCATTAACTTTATCTGTCTTCTATTTCAGCACTATGTAGTTATTCATATTCTACACCTCTCTAGTTTTCTAATATTCTTTGGTAGCTTCTGACTTTGTTTGCAATTCAAGTTCATTTTCTTATTTTCTCATAGCTTGATTCTAAGCATTGGAAATATTTAAGCAGAATTTGATACTATGTAATATTTTATTTTTTATACTGGGGAATCGAATATTGTTTTAAGAGTACATTTCCTTCTCTGCTCTTCTCCATAAGGAGTACCAAGACTTTTCAGAGCAGATTGTCCTCACCATCAAGGTCACCTTGATTCACTTGATCATTAGCAGATCAAAATTTGACCAAAAAAAAGTTTGTACTTTATTTTATTTTTTATTAGAAGTATATAGAGATACAATTGAGGGGGAAACATTATCAAATCAACAGTAATCAATGTATATATACTTTGTTATCCAGGGGTAATGCCAAAATATGGATGACCACCTTGGGTTTCACCTGTTGCAGTTTCCCCCAGAAGAACTCATGCATTAAATGGGTATTTTGTGGAGGAATGACATCTGCTTCTGGGATGATTCCCCCTGCCCTCTCCCCATCCCCCTCCCTACGCTTCCAAGTATCCTAGGGAGCCATCCCCCTATTACTCTGAGAGTCATTCAATTTGAAGTATTGTTAGGTTAGCTGTCTACCCTACTGCTTCCCCATGTATTCTAGCATCCACAGATGAGAGAAACCATTTTGCCCTTGAGTCTCTGAGATTGGGATACTTCACTAAGCATAATTCTTTCCATCTCCAAAACATTTGATATCAAAATCCATAATAATGTCTTCTCTAATGGCTGAGTAGTATTCCATTGTATATATGTACCATAGTTTTTGTAACAACTCGTCGAGTGAGGGGCATCTGGGTTGGTTCCATGATGTAGCTATACTAAATTGAGCTGCTATAAATATTGAGGAAGCCACATCACTATAATATGCTGATTCTAATACTTTTGGAAAAATACCCAGGAGTGGGATGGCTGGGTCATAAGGTGTTTCCATCCT
>PVKS010047387.1:0-12841 GCA_004027875.1 Aplodontia rufa | reverse complement strand
GCTGGAGCAGTGGCTTGGCGGTTACGGTGCTCCAGTTCAAACCCCAGCACCCACGTACACAAAGAAGTGTCAGAGCAACAAAAGCCATGTGAAAAACTCAATAAAAATTGATTCTCTCTCTCTCACACTGTTTTTCTCTCTTTAAAAAAAGGGGGGAGGGCTGGAGCGGTGGCTCAGCGGTTTCAGCACTTGCCTGGCAAGCATGAGGACCTGGGTTCAAACCCCAGCACCACGTACACAACTAGTGTTGGAGCAACTAAGGCCATGTGAAAACTAAATAAAGTTGTTTCTCTTTCTCTGTCTCTCTCACTGTCCCTCTCTCTTTAAAAAAAAAAAAGAAAAAGAAGGAAGGAGACGTGCTGATACCTTGGTTTTAGGATGGTGAACCTCGGTGGCAATCTTGTTCCCCATGGATCCCGGACGAGCCCCCATCTGATGCTGGTGATGTGGATGTCGGGTTCGTGTCCTCTCGGAGTCGAAAAATGAAACCGAGGGACACTGAGGCAAGCGTAGTATACAAGTTTTATTATAGAAAGTAAAGCACAGGGAAAAGAGCAGACTTCCCCCAAAGTGGGGGAAGGGGACAGAGCTGATGAGGCAGCGAGGTTTGCCCCTTTTATATGACGACCTCTCCTGGATTGGTCACTGCTTCCCTGCCTCTGTACCTAGCACACAGGTTCGGGGAATTCTGGTCCAGTCTTTGATCCATGCCTTAGGCTCTTTGATCCATGCCTTAGGTGCCAATAGAAAGAATGTGGTTCCTTGCTTAGCAGCAGGGAGTGTCTGCATCTGGGCCTATCAGTGTCAGACCTCATTAGCATTGGGGGATGTCTTTGCCTTTTCAGGAAAGATGATCTCCTTATCAATCCACATTGCTCTGCTACACTGAACTGCCTAACTTTTCCTGCCTCAGTGAAACCCCATCTTGGACCTCTGAACTTCAGACATGTAAGGAAATACATGTGTGTTGCTTTAAGCCACTAAGTTTATCAAAGCAATACATAGACCTCTGATAAAATCATAAACAACACCAAGATCTCGATGGCTCTGAAGAACAAGACTCGATTCTTGCTTGTTTTCCACGCCCCTACACAGAGGCTTTGGCTCAGTTCTGTGTCCTCTTTATCCTAGAACCTGGGATGGAGAGGCTGCTCTTCTAGGGGATGCGAGGCTCCCATCAGAGAGAAGAGAGGAATGGCAGAGCCACACTGGGACTTTTAAAGCTGCTGCTCAGATGTGGCATGCACCGTGTCTGTCCAAGTTCCAGATCTAAACTGTCCTAGCTGGATCTAAACCATCCAAGGGCCAGGGCCCAGCTGTGGTTGGAGAGATGAGCAGGACAGCAAAGGGCAACAGAGCCACATAATAAGCCATTTATCAGGCTCAAGTCAGGTCTGGGGGTTTGGGCATGGGCAAAGCTGATCTAGTAGGATAAATCACATAAGAAGTAGAAAAGGACGTACTGGGTGTGGGGGCACACCACTCTAATTCCAGTGGCTTAGGAGGCTGAAGCAGGAGGATTGCAAGTTCAAGGCCAGCCTCAGCAACTTAGTAAGGCCCTAAGACCAACTTAACAAGACCTTGTCTCAAAAAACAAAATAAATAAAAAATAAAATGGGCTGGGGATATGACTTAGTGGTGAAGCTCCCCAGTAGCCAAAAAAAAAAAAAAAAAAAAAAAATCACACTACATAATACAGTACGAATTTGCACTTTATCAACAGACTTTCTCCTCCCTCTCTCTCTCTCTCTCTCTCACAGTGCTGGGGATTAAACCCAGAGCCTTATATGTTTCAAACAAAGGTTCTAGCACAGGGCTACATCCTCAATCCAAGCCTTTGGCTTCTTTTCTGTACACCTTTGCTGATCTCTCAACCTATCTGACATAGGAGACTGGGTGAACATGGCTGGTCTGGGGTTAGTACTGGGTTTTACTCAAAACCTTTGTCCAGAATCAGTCTTGGGACAGATGTAAAAAACCTCCTACCTCCCAGCTTATCCCCGAGTGGAGCCCAGGCCAATCAGCTGGGTGGACATTTGATTTCCGTTTACCGGGGCTGTGCGGATGGAAATTACTTAACCTCTCTGGAAACAATCCGAACTGCTGTTTGGTGGTTGCTTCTTTCTTTGTGAAATGAATGCCCACCGTGGTGCATGTCTGTAATCCCATAGACTTGGGAGGATTTGAAGTTGGAGACCAGCCTCAAGAATTTAGAGAGATACTGTCTCAAAATAGAAAATAGAAAGGGCTGGGGGTGTAGCTCAGTGATAGATTGCCCCTGGGTTCAATTCCCAGCACCGGATGGGGCAGGGGAAGGAGTCCAGCCGTACTGCTCCACCCCTCTTATAGATGAGGAAGCTTTGGGAAGGCTTTTACCTCTGGTTGCACGGAGGTGGGAGAGTAGGGCTGAGCCACGCCCCATCCTCAGGTGAGTTCTGATTGGTGGAGGGGCGGGGCGGGGCAGGGCGGGGCCCACCTCGGTCTATATAAACGCGCGTTGGTCCCGCCCACCCTCCGGATATATAAACGCGCGTTGGTCCTGGAGCTGGGAGTTATGCTGTAGGTAACTCCTGGGCGCAGGTATAACTTCTTGCAGGAGGAGCGTGCTTGTGGGAGGCCAGTTGGAGGCTCCCAGGTTGACTACAGGGTGTGTGTGAGGGGCGGGGTGGTATCTCTCAGAAAGGGTAAGAGAGGGTGTAGGGGAGAAGCTTGAAAATGTTTGAGGAGTTGGGTGCGGTGGCACGCACCTGTAATCCCAGCAATTCAGGAGGCTGAGGCAGGAGGATGGAAAGTTCGAGGACAGCCTAGGTAATTTAAAGAGACCCAGTCTCAAAATAAAAAGAACTGGGAGTGGCTCCGTGGTAGAGCACCCCTGGGTCCAATCCTCATCACGACATAAAAACAAACTGAAATTTGGGGAGGTCCCATTTCAGCTTGCTCTAAATCCAACTATTTGATGTCATTCTCCCTGGGCCTCAGTTTCCCCTTGATATAAGGGGTGTGTGCCCTTTCAACTCTCTCTGGTGCTGGAAGGGGTTGAGAGCTGGGGGTTGAGGAGCAGGTGAACTCTTGGGCTTTTGGAGCAATGGTCTCCGCCATCACCTGACTGTGAAGCCTGGGCTTCTTTTGCAGAATGGGTCCCCTGTTAGACGTGCCTTCCAGGGGAGTAAGATGAAGCCCTTAGAGCTTTTAGCACAGCCGCAAGCCTTTAGGAAGCTCTCAGAGATTCTTGCTGATGCCTACTCTCTAATTGGTCTTGGGGTGCCAGGAGGAGGGTTGGGGGAGTGGGAGATCCCAGCAGATCTTTATTTCTTTCCTGGTCTCCCCATTTGTCAGGCATCCCAGATGACCTCTGTTCTGAGTCCCCAGGTCTCTGAACCCTGCCCTCCACCTTACTGGTCCTCTTTCTAGCCAGCCTCACTACCTTCCTTGATTTGTGGGAAGTCATGGGGTAGGTACCAAGTCCTGAGGCTGCTGTATCTACAGGTCGCCCTGCCCCACACTGCCCCCCCTCCATGAGATGAGTGACTCCAGAGATTCTGCCACTGTCCCTGCGGTTACCAACCAGGTGAAGCTAGGGGGCTGCAGCTGTCAAGGTGGGGGCAATGGGTTTCTTTATCCCCACCAGGACCGGGAGCTTCAGGCCTTCTTCCACCTTCTGGGTGAGTTTCCTGGGGGCTGCATGGGAGGGGCTTTGGGGTCAAGAGTGCAAGGAGGCCTCCCAGACCTTTTTGCCCTTCTCCCTCTGGTGACCCAGTTTGGCAGGTGGGGGTATTTCTCATCAGAACCTGGGTTCTATGGTGGCTTGGGCATTGGCATTTCTAATGCCACTTATACCTATGGAGCGTGACCTAGGTCCTCTGTGTTCTCCTCCAGAGGACAGCTTTATCCAGGAGTTCCTCTCCAAAGACCCCTGCTTCCAGATTTCAGATAAGGTGAGGGAGCAAAATAGGGTGTAGAGGTGGGGATCCCTTGAGTGGAAGGCTGAATTAGTGGGACCAGTGCTGCTGAGTCCCCTGGACCCCTGGGGGGAAACCTGTCTTATCTTGCAGGGCCCCCCCATTCTACCATCTTTTCTTTCATGCACCAAAACTTCCTGGGTGAGAGTGAACCTGGCTGCTGGCCTCCTCCCCAGGGGCTCTGACTGGCCCTGTCCTCTGCAGTATCTCCTGGCCATGGTGCTGGTGTACTTCCGGCGCGCCAACCTGACGCTCAGCGAGTACAGCCACAGCAACCTGTTCCTGGCACTGTGAGTGGCAAGGGCAGGCAGTGGAGGCACTCACTGGGGGGTAGCATGGAGTAGGGCAGAGGCCATCGCCTTGACCCTTGACCCCATGCCCTTGTGCCTAGGTTCCTTGCAAATGACATGGAGGAGGACTTGGAGGAGACCAAATGTGAGATTTTTCCATGGGCGCTGGGGGAAGATTGGCGTTCCCAGGTGGGGAAGTTCCTGCACCAGAGGGAAAGGCTATGGGCACGAATGGACTTCCGGGCCTTCGTGAGCCGCCAGTGCTGTGAACAGGTTGGGTTGGGCCAGCATCCTGGGGCGGGGGAGACTGGGCGTCCAGCCCCATTCACTGTCCACTCTACTCCTCCCAGGTCATGGCCAAGGAGCCAACCCATTGGGCCTGGACTCGGGAGCGGCGCCCCCACCATGGTGGTGTTCAGAGGGACTGCCACCGAGCCTGGGTCTTCCCCCAGGGCCCTGGCCGTTCACCCCTGCACTGTGGCCTGTGCAGCTTGCGCCAGCATCACAGGTGTGACCTCCCCACACCTGTGTCATCCAGATGTCATCGCCCTTGCTGCCAAAACTGCTTCTCAGTGGTCAGAAACCTCTGGGGTGAGGACCTCCTCGTTGTCCTTTCCCCCTAGATACAACTGGAGCCAGGCCCATACACCTTTCACAGTGAGTGGAGGCGGGAGCTGAGGGAGGCTGGTGGGAGCCCAGAGATAGGAGGAGGGGCGTGCGGGCAAGCGGAGCTGGAGCTAGGGGAGTCCCCTGAGGCTTACTCTGTGCCCTCCCAGTCTTCCTCAAGGCTCTGCCATGCCCTGGGCACTGAGCTCTAAGGGTGAAGAGCTGCCTGCCTGCCTGCCTGCCCGCCCACCTGCTCACCTCTCTGCGCATCACTACTGGCTGTGTCCCTACCCCAGCCTCCTGGCTGGTGGGCCTCAGCCACTTAGCAGCACTGCCGCTGCCCCCTCCCTTTCCTCCTAACCTGCAATGTGTGCCCACTCTGGTCCTGACCCTCTAATAAATGTGTGTTTACAGGGCACCGGCTGCTTAGGTCCTGGCCTGGCTCCTTGACATGGTGTGGTGGGGGAGGGGGTCAGAGGGTTAGGACCTGGAGGGCAGGCTCTGTGCCAGCTCTTCCTCTCCCCAGGGAGGCCCAGTTGCTATAGATCTGAGCCTCAGTTTCAGGGTAGCTCTGTAACAGCTACCCTACCATCTACGGATGAGGAGCTCTACACAGTGTAGAGGGGTTCAATGAGCTGAAATGTGCACAGCCCGAAGAAGAGGCCCCAAAACTCCCTGGAAAAAGTTTAAATGGAAAACGGTTCTGTGGCCAGGTCAGGAATGCCTCAGGGGGTGGGGCTGGAAAGGAGGCTCCGTGGTACAGCGCTTGCCTGGCAGGCACGAGGACCAAGGTTCAAACCCCAGCACCACGTACACAACTACATGGAGGGAAAATAAAAGAACAGGTGAAAAGAAAAAAAGAAAAGAAAAAGATTTGGGAATAAGACTTTGTCCCTGGGGGCAGTCACATATCATGTAGTGATTATTATACTGCAGTTCCCTCCCCTCCCTCTAAGGAAAGACACTGAGAACTCAGTGGACTCCTTCCTAAGGAGGGAAGAGGGCTTCCCAGAGGAAACTGCGGTTAGTGGGACCTGGATGTTCATGGAAAGGCAGAATACAGTACTGATTAAGACTTGCCCTTTGGAGCTGGCCCCGTGGCTCACGGTTGCCTGCTGAGGCAGGAGGATCACTAGTTCAAGGCCAGCCTCCGAAATTCAGCAAGGCCTGAAACAACAAGGCACTGTCTCTAAAAAAGAAGAAAAAGGGCTGGGGCGTGGGTGGGGTGGGGAGGCGGTGTGGCTCAGTGGTTAAGTGCCCCTGGGTTCAATCCTTGGTACCAAAACAATGAAAAATAAAAATAAAAAAATTTTACAAAGCTTGCTCTTTGGAGCCAAACAGTATAATTTCAAATTCAAGGTCCCTGCTTGTTGTTTAAAGTCCTGGGCCTTGTCTGTCATATGGGTATCGTATTGCAACAGGCATTTAAAGTTGAATGGGTTAATCCTCTGGAAAGGTTTATTTATTTCTTTAGATCCTGGGGATTTAACTCTGGGGCACTTAACCACTGAGCCACATCCCTAGCCCTTTTTATTTATTTTTTACTTTTTTTTTTTTAAGAGAGAAGGAGAAAGAGAGAATTATCTTTATTTTTTCATCAGGCCTTTATTTCTCTGCTACTTAGTTGTGTATAGTGGTGCTAGGATTTAAACCCAGGTCCTTGCATATGCCAGGTAAGCGTCCCAACTGCTGAGCTAGTACTCCAGCCCCCTTTTTATTTTTTGTGTTGAGATACAGTCTCGCTAAGTTGCCTAGGTCCCGTTAAATTGATGAGGCTGGCCTCGAACTTGTGATCCTCCTGTCTCAGCCTTCTAAATTGCTGGGATTATAGGCCACCTTGCTTGGCCCTGGAAGGATTAGATCAGTTTTAGGATAGGGGAGGAACTGCCACACCTACCCTCTCCTCTCCTCTGAAAGCCTGAACCAGTGAGGAGGCAGCAGTCTACAAAGGCCACGTGGTGGAATCTAAGGAATTTCCAATCTGGCTCTATAGTGACTCCCAAGGGGCAGAGATAAGATAGTCTAGAGATTAGCCAGGTGTGGTGTCCCATGCCTGTAATCCCAGGTACTCGGGGTGAGGCAAGAGGGTGGCAAGTCCATGGTCAGCCTCAGCAATTTAGCAAGACACTGTCCCAAAATAAAATTTAAACAGGTCTGGGGATCTAGCTCAGTGGTAGAACACCCCTGGGTTCAATCCTTAGTACTGGGGAGAATTTTAAAAGCCTGGAGACCGGGGACATTAGAAACCTTGCTAAGGACTAAAAAGTATCGGGAAAGAGCTGGGGTGTAGCTCAAGGGAAGCGTGGACCTCCAATGTGGGAGGCCCTCTGTCCAGTCCCTGGTGCCCCCCTCAAAAAAGTATTGTTTTTCAAATAGGCAATACATTCACATGCACTTTTCTTTTTAAGCAAGAGACAGTGAGAGAGAGAGAAAATCAATTTTGTTTGGTTTTTCACATGGCTTTCGTTGCTCCGACTCTTCATTGTGTACGTGGTGCTGGGGTTCGAATTTTTGTACTCACACATGCCAGGCAAGTGCTGTAACCACTGAGCCACCGCTCCAGCCCATCGCATGTACATTTTGAGCCAAGAGTCCCTCTGCTACCTCAACTCCCAGCCACCTGGTTCCTTGCCCTGGAGGTGATGACAGTGAGTTTCCCATGTCGTTTGAGAGACATAATCAAATGTGGTATTGTGATTATACACGCACACCTAACTGGCACTGACCTCCTAAACCCATGGAATTTTCTGGGCAATAGAAGAATCTTGCTGTTCATAAAGATCCCTGAATTATGCGTCCGGAGACCACACCAAGACCCATTTGGAGGGTGGTCACTCTGGGTAGGGGGTTGCTGAAAATACGAACACTGTGAACGCAGGTGTCCTGGGAAGGGGAGAGGGCAGCCGCATGCCCCAGCCCCATTCCTCACCGTTTAGCTATTCCTGACTTGCTGCCTCTATAAAAACCAATAACAGGAAGTCAAACACTGCTGAGATTGCAGTCCTTCCACCACGTTACCAACCCTAAGGAATGGTCTGGGAACCCCCAAACTGAGAGGTAGCTGGGTGGAAATCGAGGCAACCTGTGGGATGGAGCCCTTAACCCATCGGGTCTGCTAAGGTTTCCAGGGGTTGGTGACAGAAGGGAATGGAAGCGTGAACACCATTCTCCACCGTGGACAATGGACTTGGAAAACGCATTTTGGGTGAGAAGTATCACAAAAATCTCCCAACCAATTCTGCACATCCTGCTGCTGACCTAGCGACATGTTTTTTGGTTTCTTTTCCTTGCATCCTTTTTAATGGTACTGGGGATTGAACCCAGGGGTTCTGACCCACTCAGCCACATGCCCAGCCCCCTTTTAAAATTTTTATTTATGGGGCTGGAGCCGTGGCTCAGTGGTTATTATGGCGCTTACCTGGCATGCTCGAGGACACCAGTTCAAACCCCAGCACCACGCACACAGCAGATTGCCGGAGCAACGAATTCTACATACAAAACTAAATTAAATTGATTCTTTCTCCCTCTCACTGTCCCTTTCTTTTTTTAAAAAAAAATACTTATTTATTTATTTTTCTTTTCAGAAAGAGAGTGAGAGAGACAAAAAGAGTCTCTTATTTTTTCTTCTGTTTTTTGTTTCTCCGCCACTTAGTTGTGTATGTATGAGTTTTGGGGAACTTTTTCCCCAAACATTCCTTCCAAACCATAATACAGTCTAGTTTTTGTGTGTGTGTGTGTGCTGTGAATTGAACCCAGAGCCTCGAACAGCTAAGAACACCACTGAACCACATCCCAGCCCCCTGTATGGAATTTTCTTTTTCTAAAGAGAGAGGGAGAATTTTATTCATCTTTCCTTTTTTATTTTTTATTAGTGCATTATAGTCATACATAACGATGGGATTCGTTGTCATATTTTAGATGCACGCAATACAGCAACACACTTGGGTCAATATCCGCCCCGCCTCTGGACCCCTCCACCTCCTTCCTCCTGTCCCCCCATCCCTTGCTTTTCTTCTGGGTCCTATATTTTCCTAAAAAAACCAAGTACAGGGGCTGGAGCAATGGTCTGGCAGTTACAGCACTTGCTTAGCATGCGCAAGTGCACGGGTTCAAACCCCAGCACCACGTACACAATGAAGTGTAGGAGCAACAAAAGCCATGTGAAAAACTGAATAAAATTGATTCTCTCTATCTCTCACTCACTCACTCACTGTCCCTCTATCTTTAAAGAAAAAACAAACCCAAGTACAATATCATAGTTCTTATACCTATGAAGAACATTTTTTACATACGTGACTCTAGTGTATACAGTGACATACTTAAACATGATTGGAATGCACCTTGCTTTATCTCAGTTCCAACGTTTCCCCTCTCCTCCCTTCCTGTCATCCAATTTTATTTATATTTCCATCTGTCCTTTGCTTCCCCTACACTTAGTTGTGTACGTGGTGCTGAGGTTTGAACCCGGATCCTCGCGCATGCCAGGCAAGCGCTATAACTGTTGAGCCACTGCTCCAGCCATTTTATTTTTTCTTTTGAGACAGGGTCTCACCAAGTTGCTGAGGCTGGCCTTGAGCTTGCGATCCTCCTGCCTCGGCCTCCCAAGTCACTGGAATTAGTGTTACATGCCACCACACCCAGCCTCTCCTTTCTCTTAAGTATTCAATAATTCTTCTTGTTTTAACAGACTTGAGATGCTACTTTATTATCTACTAACTTCCTGTAAGGATTTGTATCTGTTTCTAGATTCTTGTGTTCCATTGATGTATGTGGGTCAGTACCCCTTTTATTACGTTTTAATTTTGAATTTGTAATCTTTTTCTATCTTATATGGTTAGACTT
The DNA here is from genome assembly GCA_004027875.1 of Aplodontia rufa. Taxonomy (NCBI): domain Eukaryota; kingdom Metazoa; phylum Chordata; class Mammalia; order Rodentia; family Aplodontiidae; genus Aplodontia; species Aplodontia rufa. The sequence goes on along the minus strand of PVKS010047387.1, from coordinate 3,144 downwards.
CACTCACTTCTTGTGTTTTCCAAGGTTTCTTGACTATTCTTGCTTTATTTTCCCTTATGAGTTTCAAGTTAGCTTTTGTAGTTCCTCCCTCACTCCCTCAGTCTCTTGTACTCCCAGGGATTGAACCCAGGGGCACTAAACCACTGAGCCACATCCACAGACTTTTTTTTTTTTTTTTTTTTTTAAGAGAGGGACAGTGAGAGAGACAGAGAAAGAGAGAAACAACTTTATTGAGTTTTTCACATGGCCTTCGTTGCTCCAACACTTAGTTGTGTATGTGGTGCTGGGGTTTGAACCCGGGTCCTCGTGCTTGCCAGGCAAGCGCCAAAACCGCTGAGCCACTGCTCCAGCCCCGACTTTTTTTTAAGACAGTCTCACTCAGTTGCTGAGGCTGGCTTTGAACTTTTGATCTACCTGCCTCAGCCTCATGAGCCACTAGGATGATAGGGTGATAAGGGGGTGCCACTATGCCTGGATTCTTGTAATTTATAAAAAATATCATATGTATGTATATCTGGGATGGAACTCAGGGGCACTTAACCACTGAGACCCATCCCTAGCCCTTGTATTTTTTAATTTGAGATGGGGTCTTCCTAAGTTTCTCAGGGCCTTGCTAAGTTGCTGAAGCTGGCCTTGAACTTGCAATCCTCCTGCCTCAGCCTCCTAAGCCACTAGGATTACAGGCATGCACCACCGCGCCCAGCCTGTTCTTTCTTTATCATAGGTTTATGATTATAGTAGTTGAATTCATTCCAAAAAACTCACGCACGCACGCACACATGGAAATCGATTTCAGTTCATTGACCCCCACCCCACCCCTGCTCCTTCCCCCACACCACCCTTCTCTCTCTGCTTCTCCCTCCTCTACTCTACTCGTCTTCCCCTTCCTTCACTTTTTTTTTAAAGAGAGAGTGGGACAGTGTGAGAGAGAAAGAGAATAAATTTTATTTAGTTTCTCATGTGGCTTCCATTGCTCCGACAGTTCATTGTGTACACGGTGCTGGGGTTTGAACCCTGGGCCTTGTGCCTGCCAGGCAAGCGCCGTAACCACCAAGTCACCGCTCCAGGCCCCTGCTGTTCATATCTTGACCACTGTCATTCTAACTGGAGTGAAAGGACATCTCAGTGTGTTTTCTTGCGATTTTAATTGTGATTACATTATAGAGTAGGCAGAGCTGACGTGCTTAGGAAGCATCTTCACATCCGGAATGAGGCGTCTTCCCCCAGCCTTTACTTCTTTCCAGTGGCACCAATAACCCCAGATCTGTACCTGTGTCCTGCGCACCAGGCCTGTTCCACATCTGCCTTCGGTTGGGGAGTCCCCAGGATACCCTTGTGTTGCCCATTTCCTGTTGCTATAACTGAAGAACACAGGCTGGGTAACTTATAAAGACTAGAAGTTTATTTGGCTTGCGAGTCTGGAGGCTGGGAATCCAGAATCCAGCACCGGCCTCTGGGGAGGCCTCGCTGCACCAAAACATGGCGTGGGCTTCACATGGCGAGAAGAGCAAGCTGCTAGCTGTAAAGTCACTTGTGCCACCATGGGTCCCCACCCTCATGACTTCATCTATTCCCAATTACCTCCCAAAGGCCCCTCCTCCACATACCACTAACGGGAATTTGGGGATGAAGTTTCTTTTTGTTTTGTTTAATTGTGTTTGTTGTTTGTGGTGGTGGGCATCGAACCCGCGCAAGCATTCTGACACTGAGCCACAGCCCAGCCTGGGAGTTAAGTTGCTAACACGTGAAGTGTGGGGGACAAGCGTAAAGGATAGCACTCTCCCAAACCCAACCCCTCACTGCCCCCATCCGAGCACAACCCCCCTTCTCACTAATCCATCCAGATACTCAGGTTAGATCAAGGGTTCAGAGTTGTCTTTGATCTCTCCCTGTTAACCAAGAGCCTTATTTAACCAGTGATTAAGTTCCAATTGCTGTTTTTAACAGCTTTATTGAGGTGTCATTAACATACAATAAACCACACATATTGAAGAGGAATAACTTTGTGTGTGTTACCCGGGATTGAACACAGGACCTCCAATATACAAGGCAGGCTCTACCACTGAGCTACACTCCCAGCCCATTTTATTTCTTTTTCTTTCTTTCTTTTTCTTTTTTTTTTTTTTTAGAGAGAAGGACAGTGAGAGAGAGAGAGACAGAGAATCAATTTTTATTTAGTTTTTCACATGGCTTTCGTTGCTCTGACACTTAGTTGTGTACATGGGTGCTGGGGTTTGAACCGGTGTACTTGAGCATGCCAGGCAAGCACGGTAACAACCGAACCACCGCTCCAGCCCCTAGCCCATTTTATTTCATAAGACTGGATCTTGGGGCTGGAGTGGTGGCTCAGCAGTTGCAGCGCTTACCTGGCATGCACAAGGATGCAGGTTCAAACCCCAGCACCCAGCACCATGAGGTGTCAGAGCAATGAAGGCCACATGGGAAACTAGATCAAATTGATTCTCTCTCTCTCTCTCACTGTCCCTTTCTATCTTAAAAAAAGGGGGGTGGGGCTGGAGCAGTGGCTCAGTGGTTACAGTGCTTGCCTGGCATGCACAAGTACGTGAGTTCAAACCCCAGCACCATGTACACAACAAAGCGTTGGAACAATGAGGGTCACATGAAAAACTAAATAAAATTGATTCTCTCTCTTTCTCTCTCAAAAAAAAAAAAAAAAAAAAAGAGGATCTCATGAAGTAGCCCAGGTTGCCCTCAGCAACTTAGCAAGACCCTGTCTCAAAAAATAAAAAGAACTGGGGATGTGGCTCAGTGGTAAAGTGCCCCTTGGTTCAATCTCCAGTATCAAATAGATAAATAAAATGAATAACTTTTGTTTTAATCTATGTATATACCCATGAAAGCATTACTGTAATCAAGAGGAACATATTCATCACCCCCCAAAAGTTTCCTCGAGCCCCTTGGCAATCCCTCCCTCCCATCCCTTCCTACCTTCCCGTCCTACCAGGCAACCACTCATCTGTTTTCGGTCATGAGATTAGCAAAGCATTTTCTCGATTTTTTATATAAATGGCATTTTATAGGGTGTCCTTTTGTCTGGCTCATACTCAGAATTACTCTGAGATTCATCCACTATTCCTTTTTGCCAACCAGCACCCCATTGAGTGTGTGTGTGTGTGTGTGTGT
>PVKS010047386.1:0-12877 GCA_004027875.1 Aplodontia rufa | reverse complement strand
AGGGTTCTTTTCCTTTAAAAGATTTCGCGCTGTGCTCTGGGATTTCTTCTGCCTCCTGCAGATAATTTGGGAGCCAGTGGCATCCACGTGCTGTCTGTTTCGTACCAAGTCTTCAGACATCTCTGTGTGAACGCCAGGGTTCACGCTCTCAGGAGCGAAGACATCAGTCACCTGGACAAGGTCAGAAAGCTGTGAAATGCTCAAAACTAAGGGTGCACGTTTGCTGTCTGCAAGAACAAAACCTGGGAAGAGTCCAAATATGTTTCAATAGAAGGAACATGCTTTTTGTTTTTATTTTTTCAGAAAAAAAAAAAAAGAGCAGGGGAAGGTGGGGGGAAATAATTTGTAGCACTCACACAAAAGAGAACAGAAAACCATGCAGCCGTTACAGTGAATGGAGCTGTACGTTCGGACATGGGGTGCCAGGTGGGGTGCCCAAGCCAAAACAGCTTAGGAAAAACCCTGCAGAAGGAATCGGCCTCACTTCTGAGGGGGCGACTGCAGGTAGACATGAGAATTCAGACAGGAGGGGAGGACGAGGAGGGGAAGACGGGCAGGGCAGAGAGAACGTGAGAGCTGTGAATATTTTTCATGGACCTACAGAAGGAAAACAATTGAGGAAAATGTCCAAACTGTTAGCATTAGGTTTTTGGAGGAAGCGGGTAGGGAGACAGCATATTAATGGAGACTTTTATTTTGGGGCTTTTTCAAAGTCCTGCATTTCTGTATTGTTGGAATTTTTTTCAAATAAGTGTCCCAAATTTTTATAATACAAATCATCGAAATTTCACGTACGGATTGTCAATCTCCCCAAGCATCCTTCAGACAGGATAAAGTAAACTTGGATCTAAGTATGACCCACAAGAGCAGTTAATCCTTTTGTGCCCCAGCACTGGTGACGTGGGATATGGTTCAGCACAGGAACCACAAGGCACACTCAAGAAGGGATGGCCCAGCCCTCCTTTGGGACTGGTGTTCTGTTTAGTAAGGCTCTAGGGCAGTGCTAATGGAAATTTTTTTTTCCCAGTGCTGGGGATTGAACCTCAGGGCCCAGCGCATGCTAGGCAAGTGCTCTACCACTAAGCCACACTCCCAGCCCTTTTAATTTTGAGAGAAAGCCTCCTTAAGTTGCCCAGGCTGGCCTCAAACATGTGATCCTCAGCCTCAGGCTTTTGAGTAGCTGGGGTCACGGGCGTGTGCCACCTCACCCAGTGCTAATGGCAATTGCTACTACCTGTCAGGGTCATTCCTGAGGCCTAGAGAGACTTCAGAGGGGATTCACTCCTCTCCCACACCCTCAGCCCACCATGTACCCTTCTCAACAGCCCAGCTGGACAGCTGTCCCCATCCAAGAAATCTAGGGATGGCAATGGCACAACTTCTTAATAAAAAGTGTCCCAAGGGGTTGAAGACTCCCATCCCTTGAACATACTTTATTAAAGCAGGGTTCTGCAGATTTCACAGGGAAAGATTTAAAGAAGTATAAATGGCTGGGGACAATTACAAACCTCATTCATTACTGCTTAATTGTTAGAAAAGACAGCTTAATCTAAACTTGATTTTGCCACCTGGTTCATGTGCACGCCCTTACATCCACTGTGTAGAGCAATCGTCAACGTGAGAAGTCCGCTTGGGACCTATGAACTACAGGAGCCCTGGACTCTCCCTCTTGCATCCCTGAATGGCCAAGGGCTCTCACACTGAGCCAGACGGCCCATTACTGAACTCCTGCCTTGGGGGCTGCAGGGTGGCAAGCCTTGTGTTGCCCTGCAAGACTCAGGGGGCTTGTTGCACCTCTCTGTGCACATGCAGCCTACATGTCCCTGAGCAGAAAGGATCAGCCATTCCTTCTCCTCGTTCTGGTTGCTTCCTCAATACATTTATCCAATGCTCAACCTGTAATAAATAACGGGTCATGAGCATCACATGCACCTTGCGTTACGGTACAGAGTCACTAGAACCACAGGGAGGCACAGTGGGTGAGAGAGCACTTGATGTGACCGTCAGCCCAGTGTCCTGGGAAAGCCACAAGCCTCAGTTTCCTCACCTGTAAACCGAAGACAAATGACCTAAAACATGCACAGAACAAACCAGACTGCTCTTCCGGAGTTCAGATCCGTCCCCAGGTAGGCCTGACCTGTCTTCCTGACTTGACCCACTCATCCTTCTAGACATTCTGTGCCCCACCTCCAGGCCTCTGCCCAGCTAGCACCAACTCACTGCAGCACACCCAGAGCTGCCCACCCTCCCAGGCTTTGCAGTGCCACCTTTTGTAGAGGCCTTTTTGCCCTTCTAAGCCAGGGGTCATTTCCCTCTGCTCTAAAATTCCCCGGCAGTTTGTGTACATGCTGCATGACATCATCACCCGGTGTCTCACATACCCACGGTCAACGGGTCGGCTGGCCCCCACCAGCTCACAGGCTCTTCAAGTGGGTTCTTGCTTCTGGTACAAGGCTTGGCACAGTGGCTGACACATGAAAAGTGACCGAGGCCGGGTGTGGTGGTGCATGCCTGTAATCCCAGCAACTCAGGAGGCTGAGGCAGGAGGATCCAAGTTCAAAGCCAGCCTCAGCAACTTAGAGAGGCCCTAACCAACTTAGCGAGACCCTGTCTCAAAAGCAAAGACAAAATGGGCTGGGGATGTGGCTCAGTGGTAAAGTGCCTCTGGGTTCAAACTCTGGTATATTAAAAAACAAGAAATGCCTTCAGAGGAAGGGAATTGTAGCTGCTTACCATTACAAGTTGAGAGGGTTTACGGTGAGACCCACGGAAACCACTTTTCTGTGGGCTGCATCAGTGGCTGCCACCCAGCCCAGGCCCTTGCACTGCCTAAGGACCACATGTGGACAGGTGTGAAGGTAACAAGCTCTGTGTCAGTCCCCACCTACCGACGAACTGTCCCAGCTGAAATAATCAACTCTGCATGCGCTCACCAGACAGGCCCCACGGTTTGAGAAAACAGTCACATCAAACACACTCTTCAGCGGTGTGTCCAAGCATGAAAAACTAAATAAGATCAATTGTCTCTTCCTCTCTCTTTACTATTATTATTTTTTTTTTTAAAGGGAGAGAGAAAGAGTGAGAATCAACTTTAGTTTTTCATCTGGTTTTCACTGCTCTGATACTTAAGTTGTATATGTGGTGCCTGGGATTGAACCCAGGTCCTTGTGCACGCCAGGCAAGTGTGACACCACTGAGCCATGGCTCCAGCCCTGTCCTTCTCTCTTTTAAAAAAGAGAAACAAACAACAACAACAACAACAAAAATACACTCTTCAGAGGATGTTCTGACCCACAGCCTGATAAGTGCATGGAAAACATTCTTCCGCTTCATAAGCCACTCTGCTCTCCAGGAGAAGACACAGCTCTTCTCTTCCACTCTACTGTCCCTGCACTGCCTTGGGCCAGCAGTTTCGGGACGTAGGGGCTCCAGCAGTTGCTCGGGGCTTCACCATCCTTCACGGGCCAAGCAGCGCAGCAGCTCCGTTCAGCGTGTCGTGAGCTTGAGCACATGCTTGACCAACTTTGTTGTTTTTTGTTTTTTCTGGTACCTGGGGTTGAACCCAGCAGCACTAGGTTGAAAGCCCCAGCCCTTTCTATATCATATTTTATTTTGACACAGGGTCTTGCTAAGTCGTAGAGGCTGGCTTTGAACTCATGATCCTCCTGTCTCAGCCTCCTGAGTCGCTGGGATTACAGGTGTGCACCACCGCACCTGGCCAAATTTCTTTCTTCTTCTATAAATATGAATTATTTAATTCCACTAAGGCAGCTCTGACGGGACTCTGGTGAAGTCGTTGCTTGGTACTGACATCCTTGCTGTGAACGTGCTGCCTCTCCCTTTTACCAGTATTGTTGAGAACTGTCAACCATGATTATCCTACAGGCCCGCTCATTTCACTTAGCACTGAGCACCCACGAGGTGGGCGATGTGCCAGGAGCCAGGACACCAGAAACCCATGGAGCTGGTGCTCTTTGGGGGTAGGGCAAGGAGAAGGGCGTGAGGATGCGTGAGGATGGCTCGTCTTCCGGGATAAACTGACCTAACTTTGTCTTCCGGAGAAGGGGGAGGCTAGGGACGGTTTTCCTAAAGATGTGCCATATGAGCCAAGTTCTTAGACAAAGAGGGAAAAAAAATCCTAGAAATTGAGAACACTAAAGAATGGGAGAGGCAGGCAAGTGGTGAAGGTGGTGCAGGCCTGTGATCCCAGCTACTGAGGAGGCAGAGGCAAGGTGGAGGCGGGTCTGGGGAACTCAAGAGAGGCCCTGACTCAAAATAAAATTTAAAAAGGGCTGGGGATGTCGCTCAGAGGTAGAGTGTTAGACTAGCAGGTGCAAGGCCCGAGTTCAATCCCCGGAATTGGTAGGAAAGAAAAATACACACACACAGAAGGAGGAGGTGAGAACCCTACCGAAGGCAGGAAAAGCACTGTCATCAATGGCAGTGACAAACATTCTTGGTTTTACCACTACCCCACCTTCCTGTTCTCTCTATTCTGCTCCTGCTTGGAGGAACTGCGGATTTTTTGTAAGTTTCTGGCACAATTCACCTATTCATCTGGAAACAACAGCTGGCTTCCCCGAGAGCCCTCAAGCCTTTGCATATGAGAACTCCTAGGACCTGGGAACTCTGAAACTACACCTGGCACTCGCAGGTCCCACAACTCCCTGGCACACTTCACGGCCTGAGAGGCTACGGCGACGGTGCTCATGGAGCGTCTGCTACACCAGCAGCCCAGCGCTCTGAGGCCACGACCTCACCTCAACAACCAGTAACCACCGTCATCACCTCCAGTTTACAGATGGGGAACCGAGGCACATCGAGGCCAGATTTCCCAAGGGCATCTGGCTCCTAAGTGGTAGTCAGGGCTGAGGCCATTGCATTCGCAAAACTTTAAAATCCCCATTCAGTCATCAGGTCTCGTCCTGATCCCCTGCTATTAGCCAAACACCAGGTAATGCCACTCCTGCAAGCCTTTGATCAGACCATCTATTCTACCCGCAGGGCTAATTCCCCCTTCCTTCTCCCACTTCCGGTCCCTCCTCACAAACATATGCTCATTTAAGACGCACTTTAAACACCGCTTCAGTGCTAAAACACAGTTGTCCTCAGTATCGGCAGGGGACTGGTTCCAGGACCCAGGACAATATCAAAATCCCAAATTCCTTACGTAAGATGCTGAAGTATCTGCACATCTTCCACATACTTAAAATCATCTCCAGACCACTTAGGATACCTCGGGTAATGCAAAGCACGTTAAGTACTTGTTACTCTGCCTGGGCAGCGACCAGAACAAAGCCTGCAGGTGCACGGGGCAGATGCCACTCCCACCCGAACAGTCTCTGTCTGCGGTTGGCTGAATTCCCAAATGTGGAACCTGGGGATACAATGGGTCAACTGTCCCTCTCTCCCCTTCTGATATTGGAAACCGGAAGGATAAAGGAATAAAAGTAAAAACGAAGGGCCCAAGAATCTGCTCTTGCCGTAATAATCTCGCAGAAGGAGCCACTGACAAACACAGCCAGAAGTTATCCGGTGCAGATGCTGGGAGGAAAGAAAAAAAGGCATTTCTAGGCCACATCTGAGGGAAGCAAGGACCACACAACCGATTCCCAAGTTTTCCTTCTCCTGCCTGCAGCAGGCCCCAGCACTGTCCCATCGCCCCCAGGACTGGGGCAATTTGAGAGCAGTGCCGTCCCCCGTGACGCCTTCACCAGCAGCCCACTGGCCTGCGGAGGGTTCAAGAGGAGCTTATTTGTTGGGCTGGACCCAGCCCTGGCAGAGCCAGAGCCTGAAGAAGAAGATGCGATCCAGGCTGGACTAAGGAAGGCAAGGAAATGAACTCAGAGGAGGGCGATGTTTTAGAACCAGGATGTTCAAGGACAAACAAAAGTGGCCCATTTCCACAAGCTTCATTTAATTTATATTTAGCCTTCCCCTTCTCAGTAATTGAACGCATTATTTATTTTGGCCAGCAATTGCTACCTGTGGCTTTCAGAACAGCAATAATAGGCTTTTAAGGTTTAGCACCCCAGCATTTGAGACTCAAGTAAATGTCATCAGATAAATTTTTAAACATAAAGTGGACACCACATTCCCACTCTCTGGCAGCAGCTTAAAGGCAAAGGGTGAGCAAGATGAGAAGCCCGGTCCTACGCGGTGGCTGCTGTCTACCCGAATGCAGTGGGGGGCTGGCCTTACACCACTGCCCCTGTGTGGACCAGCAGGGCAGAGAAACACCTCTCTCTCTTCAGATAGTTCTTGGGAATAGCAAAACTGTTTTGTTTGTCTTTGCTTTTTGCAGTACTAGGGGTTGAACCAGGCTTGACCCTGCTAAGCACGTTCTTTACCAGAACTACATCCCCAGCTTTAAAAAAAAAAAGTTAAAACGGGGTCTCACCGTATTACCCAGACTAGCTTCCAAACTTGCAGTCCTCCTGCCTCAGCTTCCAGAGCTGCGAGGACTGCCAATGTGCATCATCAGACCCAGCAGGCACAGACAACTCAGCTTTGTGTTTTTCCTTCTGGTAACATGAAGTCCTTGGGGGCTCCAGTCAAATTTGTCTGAAATCCACAACATTCAAACTCATAGTTCTGATTTTATGAAGTTAGCTGAAGAAATTTCTAGGCTTCCCAGAGCCGCAGGTGGACTGCAACTCAGGAGGGCCCCCCGGGCTCCTTTCCTGAACGTAAGAGGGAAGCGTTTTATAACAAGATTTAAAATTTCTAACTCAAAGGAAGTGGCTTCTTTTCACGTGGCCGTCTTCAGGGTTTTGCTGGTGGCTGCTCATTTTTGCTCTGTCTCTTGCTAATCCATCCTCCTTACCACATTTACCAGTGCAGCGAGGACAAGTGCCAGTCGTACGCAGAGAGAGGGGTGTCCTGGCCAGTAAGTACGTAAACCAACAGAAGACGACGTCAGTGCACGTGCCAGGACGATGATGAGGATGACACAGCATGGTGTGACGCGGAGGGGGCAGCGCGTCAGCCAGAGTGGTCAGAAGGGCTCCCTAAAGGGGTGTGGTTAGATTCTCTTCACCTCCGTGCAAAAACAGTAAGAAAAGGAAAAAACCTGGGGAAAGAACATTCTAGAAGAGGGAAGCCACAATGCAAAGGCTCCAAACTGGGAGGCAGCTTAGTAGGTTCGAACAACAGAAAAAGGCCCAGGTGGCTAACCCTTGTTTCAGGATGAAGACAGAAGACAAGCAGGCACGAGGTCGCATGGGGACAGAACTTAATTCCAGATGTGCTGGGCCACTGCGGTTCCCCAGGGCTGAAATCAAAACCAAGTAGATTAAGGACAACCAGGTCCTGGAGCCTGGATCCAGCTCCCCATTTGAATTAAGATGTGGAGGCCACCAGGAGTAGAACAGGGACAGACCGCTCCAGAAGACCCGCCCAAGTCGATGGCAGCAAATGGTGAGGCTGGGCTGGGGGCCACCAGTGCACCCATCGCCCTCCTCCCTGAGCCTCCCGGTGATCCGCTTCCCGACTGCCTGCCCTGCAGGAACCTTGTAGCTAGTGGCCGCAGGGCTCACCTGTGAGTCAGCAGGGGACCCACGCCAGGCCAGCCTCTCTCCCATGCCCTGCCTGTTCCTCACCTGGGCCGAGGCACCAAGCGCGGCAGCCTCCCGTGGCTGCTGAGAGGATGGAAGGGGACGCTGCCCTGGGACCTCATTAACCTGCTGGATGGGCACCCTGCCCCCAATTTGTCAGGCATCTGCCACTGACAAAGGCAGCCGGGGCATCCCGCACCGAACCTGTGGCTCAGGTGTGGAGCAGGCCAGAGTGCCAGGAAGTTGACGTCCCAAATCAGAACATAGCCAATGACACATGGCACTAAAGGGTTTGGAAGCTGTCTTCTTTGCTCCTCAGGAAAGGTAACACCCAGGTGTGTCTGACACCCTCTCCCAGGGTGAGCGAGCCCCCGCTGTGCAGAGCGTGGTGCGTGCTATTGGGCCCGTCCTTCCCCACCACCCCTGATGCTCGCTGGGGTCACCTCTCCGATGAGCCCCTCCCGCACATCCTCAGGGACGCCTTTGTGCCTACTGCAGAGCAGAACTTAGACTCTTAAGAGCAAGTCACAGGTTATCCTCGTACACAGATGAGATTCTGCGTGTGTGTCTCTGGGGTTGCAAACACAGGAACACACACCACCAACAACCAAGAACAGACTTGAGTCTCGCGTGGCCCAGCAGTCTCGGCCTCTCAGGTTCTCCAGCCGTGCTTGGCTGCCTGACCTGGCCTGAGCTGGCTCTAAGAAGGTTCTTCCAGGAAAACATCGCAGCTCTGAGGTCTGCCTCTGTAACGGCTGGGAGACTGGTCAGCTCCCGCTAGCACTGACCGATCGATCGCCTTCTTCTTCCTCCCTAAACAACTCTCTCGCCATCCAACCCTCCCCCGAGTCTGCTTTCCTGATGACGGACGACGGGCTTACCTTGAGAGAGGCACTGGTTGGCCAGGGCAACCTGACCAGAATGCAGGTAGAGGTTGAGGCGAGTGAAGATGCCCACCAGGGAGGGGATGGTGATGAAGCAGTAAGCGACACAGGCCTGGGGGTGGGCGGAGGAGCACAGGTTAGCGCAACATTCCCGCATTTCCCAGCGAAGACACAACCCCGAATGCCTCCCTCTCCCCACACTGACCCCCAAACCTTTCCCTCTGCAATATCGCATGACCCCTGGGCAGATGGAAAGCGGGAGAGAGAGGAAGATGGCCGGTGAAAAACGACTCTCCTCCATCACTGCAGGAAGCATGCAGATGACACTTCCTGCTGGCAAACCACAAGCAACCTGCTAACCCAATCACTTAGAGACACGGGGAGAGCAGAAGAGGTTGCTGAAAGCAGCCTGAGGCTGTCCACTCGAGGAGAGAGCAGGAGGTGCGAAGGGCTGGGGCTGGGAAGCTCACTTTTCAATGCCATTATTTGGGCACGATTTCATTTCTAAAGGCGCGGACCTGTGCTGCTTTGATGAAATTTTGAGCAACACATTCAAGATGAAATTCGTTTTCAAACTCGAATCTAACTCTTAACAAGAGGAAAAAAGTGTACTAGGACTTTCAGTTACAGGCATGGTATTATATATAAAATTTTACTATTAGAGAGACATTTTATAACATTTAAGAATATATTATAGGGCTGGAGCGGTGGCTCGGCAGTTACGGCACTTGCCCAGCATGCAACGAGGACACGAGTTCAAACCCCAGCACCACAGACACAACGAACTCTCGGAGCAATGAAAGCCACATGAAAAACTAAATAAAAATTGTTTCTCTCCTTCCCTCTCTTAAAAAAAAAAAAAAGTATATATATGTATACACACACACACACACATATATATATATTAGTACATAAAAATTAGAGGCAATTCAGCTAGTATACGAAAATGAAAATCCATCCATCTCCAAACACTTCTCAAAACATATCCAGGTTGAGTCTCCTAATCTGAAATGCCTGATTTAGGAATATCTGCATACACACAACGAGGTGCCTTGGGATGGGACCCAAAGATAAACCAAAATGCATCTGTCTCGTGTGCACTTAGCATAGCTCAAGGTAATTTATACACTGCTTTAAGTAATTTTGTGCACGAAGCAGTTTCTCAGCAAGGCATGTTCTCTACTTGTGGCATCATGGTATCCAAAACCTTCTGATTCTGGAGGTTCTTTGGATCTGTGGTTTAGACATGTTCAACTTGCTTTTAAAAGACATGTTTTGGGAAGGGGAGGGGGGGATAAGGGTGGGTAACTGGGGGGGCACTTTTGTGGGTAAATCCAATCTTCAGAATCTATATAATTTCGTTAAAAGATTGTGCGATTGTTCAACAAATAAATTTGTGAATAAAATTTGAAAAAAATAAAAATAAAAAATAAAATTCAGACTCCTTTAAGCATTTCTTTTAAAAAGAGAATCAATTTTACATCAAATTTATTTAATTTTCATCTGGCCTTTGTTTCTCCAACACTTAGTTGTATATGTGGTGCTAGGGTTTGAACCCAGGTCCTCAGGCATGCCAGGCAAGTGCTCTAACCATTGAGCCATCGCTCCAGCCCGAGCATTTCTTTTTAAAATAAGAAGAAAACTAATCAACCCATACATAGGGAAAAATCAGTCTAAAAAAGTCAATATTAAACCACCCTTACCACAACACATTTGTCTTTCTCTGGGAACAACAACTTAGTAACCTACAAACTGAATAACGCATCGGAGTTTCAAGTCTGAGTCCTCATCTTTAGAACATACCCGGACAAATGCAGCCGTCTTTCTGGAATGATTTCCTTTCATCACTTTTCTTGTTTCCATGGCCAACCGGTTCACACTCTGGGTTTGTTAAAGAATAAAATAGCAATGGTTACGAAATGACAACCAACCCTGATTGACATCTCCTATGGAGATTAGGGCATTAACCACATAAACGTCAGCACATACAAGATTGGTTAGTACTGAACCCTGAAATACCATAGGGTCAACAGGCCCCAGGGGAGGACAGAAAGAAAGCTCTAAGTTTCTCTGCCAATCAGCATTACAAATGGCCATTTTCTTGCTCTAATGACTAACCAGGGTTCACTGACTCCACATCCAGAAATTTGGTTTTGCTTTTTTTTTGGTGCCAGTAATTGAACCCTGACAGGGGTGCTTAACAACCGAGCCACATCCCCCTTTTTATTTTGAGACAGGATCTCATTAAGTTGCTTAGGGCCCTGTTAAGTTGCTTTGAACTCGTGATCCTCCTGCCTCAGCCTCCTGAGCTGCTGGGATTATCACGCCTGGCCAGACATCCCACAGGCTAAGCTTAAGATCTCAGAGAATGTAAGAGAAACCTCCAAATCTAAGAGCAGGCCACACCCTTCAGCTCTGTGGTACTAACAATAAAACAGCAACAACTGTTTATGGCCGCCCTGTTCAGTGACGCACATTCATTAACCCATCTGATTCTCCTAAACATACGGGGTGGGGGCTACGACCTCGCCCCATTTTTATAGCCTCCACATTTAGTTACGTTTATTCGTGCTAAGCAACCTGCTAACTAGTAAACAAATGCATACAAGGTCCTTCTTGAACAGACATGAGGCAATTAAGGAGTTTGGAGGATGCATTCCACAGACAAGTCCGGACCTGCTCTTGTCAGGCTGTGCACCAGGGCACCCCAGGGTGCTGCAGAGTCACAAGAGCACCACAGTTTTTAGGGAAATAGCAGTACTGAACACTGTGCACAGTGCTGGTGTGAAGTAGCTCAGGACCCAAGGCTGGGTGGCTGCACTCATCCCCGAAGCCACATCATACACTTGTGAAACTGCGCTTTTGACAGCCATCATGACAAAAACCAAGAACTGCACAAAATCAAATGTAAAAAAATCAATTAGGAACAGAAAGCAAGGGGAGCAGTGTCTAACCTGATTCCACGGTGGGGACACTGCAGTACCCTAGTGGGCTTAGTAGCCCACATACTTCATTGGTAAGTAAATACGGGTACTTAAGAACAAAATTAAAAATGTCCTTTCCTTTCAACTCATATATACTACTTTTTCAAACAGCTACCAAGTTGTTAGGCCACATATACTAAATTTGTCTGGACCTAACTTCATGATAAATAGAACTGCTACAGTTTCTTTTGGCCCAAGGCCACCAAATTACTAAGAGATGCCCTGATCTAAGAAAACTGGGACCCTAAGCTTGGGTGACAAGGGACACTATCTAGGTCACCACCCCTAAATCACTTAACTCTTTGATGCTGGCATGTGGAAATGAGAATACATAATTTTCAGAAGAAAAAAGTCAATAAAACTACCCACAGGCGAAGGTGCAGATTTTGTTAACCCTTGAGACCCAGGAGAACAGTAGCGACACGCAGCCAAAAGAATCCCACATTCAGGCTGGCATGTGGCGGTAGATAATCAGCAAACATTTACTGAGAGAGCAGGGGAAGAATGGAAGCCCTTACATGAATCAGCTGCACAAGAACAGGCTCCACATTGCAGAACATCGACCTGGACTCAACATAAAAACTCAGCTGCTGTTCAAAATCACGGCCGAAGGAAACCTACAATCAAGGAGAAAGACGAGGGTCAAGGCCATCTTCAGTGGGAACGCGGCAGATGCGCGCACACGCACCCTAACCAGCTAGAAGAGCTTTGGGCCACTGGGACCTCGAACCTCTGAACTCAAACTGTGATCTCTGTCGCACAGCAAGGGCACTGGACAAGAACAGGAGAGGTCAAAGGGCACACAACAGCAACTCGGGATCTTCCATGCACAGAAAGAAACCAGTGGAAGGAAATCAGGAATTCTGTCTGCCGGCTGTGGGTTTTTCACAGAACGTAAATTTGGATCTTGGGAGCCACCTGCCAGCGAGCTGCTCCCTAATCAGGGTCACATCTTTCTGCTTTCTGATGGGGATCCAACCTCAGCAGCTCACCAGTGGCTGCCAGAGTCACAGGAGGGAATCTCTCCACCATGAAAACTCCCTCTTCTACTGGAATTTATGAACAGAGGAGCAGCAGGACACATTTCACTGCCAGATCAATCATTCTGGCCTCCAGAGGGTTTGGCTTTGCTATGTCCATTGTAACTATCAGGTTTCACATCTGATGTCCTCATATTCTTCTCCTTTGTAACGCAGTGACTTTCAGACAAAGCCATAAAAGGCTACATGCCAGCCGAGCATCCACGGTACAAACCAGGACAAAGGTGAGTCATGGGTGAAACCCATGAGTCCACGTCTCATGCGGAGACTGAAAGGCCAGCCCTGAATTTCCATCAAAATTGATATTTTACCCACAGAATCAGGCAGTTGAATCAACCCTGGCTGAAGAAGTCACAATTTCAAGGCTATTTTCAAAGTGATCTCATCATTTTATCTCAGCTTGGGTTCTGACA
>PVKS010047385.1:0-12848 GCA_004027875.1 Aplodontia rufa | reverse complement strand
CCACCAATTCTTCTACAAGCCAGCTGGACCTCATGTTGGGGGAATCCCCAACATCTCCTCCTTTTTTTATTTTTATTGAAAGGAGGATAACAAACAGGTGACTGTGTCTGCCTTAGGTTTTTCCATTCATACCTCCCCTTTCTTACCCGTCATTGGAATAAGGTGCAGCATAAGGCACCCTTCCTGTCTTAGGTTGATAAGGGGGTTGAAAGGATTTTCCCGTCTCTGACTACCAGCCCCTTGAGCTTGCATTGCTGACTTATGGTCATCAACTCTGAGGGCAGCATAAGCTTGATCCCCTCCATGCCTTTTTACCGCAAGACCAATCACAAAGCACACAATAATGACACTGGCCACTCTTCCCCAGGACTTAGCCAAATTGCTCAGGTAGCCAAAACTCAGTCCAGGCAGGTTATAAATACATATAGACCCAATGTCCACCAAAATGTCCATTTGTTAGACCCAAAGTCCACCAAACTGTCCATTTGTTCTTACAGTAGATAAATTCGTTGGTTAGGTCAATAGTCCAATGTGCAGGTGTTGATCCTTGTTTGTCGAAAGCCTTTGCAGCTGAGCTGGACAAGTTGTTCAAGATCCACCGTCAGCACAGTCACCGCCAGGGCTGTAGCAGCTGCAGCTAAGATGTAGCCTCTCTAATTACGCCGAAGCAGGACCGCAGGTTTTCTTCCCCGGTCTGTATCTTTCTCTCTAGGAAGCTACTAAAGGCTCTGAAAAACTCAAAAACCTTTATGTAAAATAGCAACCTTTCTTGAAAGACCTATTCAAACAGCAACAGGATGACTCTGGGGCAGCTAGCCCTTTCTCTAGAAACCAAGGGCAACATTCCTCCACCATCTTAAGGAATGCCTGGGCCGTGGCCATTTTTAAAGGTGTACCATTTCTTTTCAATAGTTACATAAACGGTTGTTCCATTCTCATTCGTGACATTTCCAAGCCCATGGTGAATTCTAATCCCTAACAAAATTGCAACTACAACAATACTACAAAACCCACACCAACAATAAGCATACAAAAACACACAGAACAAATTCTTCAACAAAACATAGGACGTCCTTCCCCGGCTCGAAGCCAGTACTTTCTCTCCTCGCAGGAGATCCTTACCTCGAGGTTACCCTGGCTCTTAGGCCAGTCCTTCCCTAGCTCTAGGCCAGTCCTTCCCCCGGCTCTAGGCCAGTCTTTCTAGTCCCTCAGGAGGACTCTTCCGTTTACTTTTAGTCCCTACTCCTGTTCAAACAGGGTCTGCTTTCCATTAATACTTAAAATTGGCTTTCACGCCCCGTACGGGCCACCATTTTGTCCGGTCCCTGCCGGCCGGGACCGGACAGTGTCTTCTAAATTTAATTTTAGAATTTTTTGGTGGCTTGAACCTAGGGGCACTTAACCACTGAATCACATCCCCAGCCCTTTTTTATTTTCTATTTTGAGACAGGGTCTTGCTAAGTCACTCAGAGTCTCACTAAGTTGTTAAGGCTGGCCTTGAATTTGCAATCCTCCTGCCTTAGCCTCCTGAGTCACTGGGATTTTAGGTGTGTGCCACTCTGCCTGGCTTCTGACAACGTATTTCTCCACCAGTTTGCAATAGTTTGTATTATAAACGTTCTCCAAAGGCTCTTGCATCAAACGCTTGGTTCCCAGCCTGTGGTAGTAAAGCCTATTAGGAAGAAGTGCGGTCACTGGGGATGTGCCCTGGAAGCAGAGGCTGGGAATTCAGTCCCTCCTCCTCTTTTCTCTTTGCTTGTCAGCTACCATGAGGTGAGCAGCTTCCCTCACCATGTGCTTCCCAGCATAATGTGCTGCCTTGCCCCAGACTCAAAGGCATTGGAATCAAGCAAACATGGACTGAATCGTCTTCAACCAGGAGCTAAGATAAACCTTTCCTCCTTATAAATCGATTACCTTGGGCATTTTGCCACAGTGGTAGAGAGCTGATTAATACACATTCCATGTTGACAGTCATCCCTGGCAATGTTGCATGGCTGTCTTACATGGAATTCTTTGTGCCGACTTCAGCATTTTTCTTTGCTGTGCGTCTTTTTTTTTTTTTTTTTTTTAAGAGAAAGACAGGGGGCTGGAGCAGTGGTTCTGTGGTTACGGCGCTTGCCCAGCATGTGCAAGTACAGGGTTCAAACCCCAGCACCCACATACACAACTAAGTGTCAGAGCAACGAAAGCCATGTGAAAAACTCAATAAAAATTGATTCTCTCTGTCCTCTCTTTAAAAAAAAAAAAGAAGAAGAGAGAGAGAGAAAAACGGGGGTGGGGAGAGAAACAATTTTTATTGAGTTTTTCACATGAATTTTATTGCTCTGACACTTAGTCGTGTACGTGGGTGATGGGGTTTGAACTCAGATACTCACGCAGGCCGGGCAAGCGCTGTAGCCACCGAGCCACCTCTAGCCCCTTTGTTTTGCATCTTTAGTTGAGAAAAGATGTTGTAGGCATGTCTTATTTAATTGCTCAACATTTGCCTTTTTATTATGTTTTCCATGAAGTTAATCCTAAAACTCCCTCATAGCAATAGATAAAATAATGTAGTCATATTCATACCTTCTACCAGATTTAAACTGTGCTATCTGGGGCTGGAGCAGTGGCTCAATGGTTACGGTGCCTGCCTGGCATGCGCAAGTATGCAAGTTCAAACCCCATCACCACGTAAGCAAGGAAATGTCATAGGAACAAAAGTCATATGAAAAACCAAATAAAAATTGCTTCTCTCTCTCTCTCTCTCTCTCTCTCACTGTCCTCTTTCTTAAAATAAATAAATAAATAAATAAGCTGTGCTATCTGAAGA
The DNA here is from genome assembly GCA_004027875.1 of Aplodontia rufa. Lineage (NCBI taxonomy): Eukaryota > Metazoa > Chordata > Mammalia > Rodentia > Aplodontiidae > Aplodontia > Aplodontia rufa. The sequence goes on along the minus strand of PVKS010047385.1, from coordinate 10,036 downwards.
GGAAGGTGGAGATTTAAAGTACCAGTTCAGGGGCTGGAACGGTGGCTTGGTGGTTACGGCGCTTGTCTGGCATGCGTGAGTACACGGGTTCAAACCCCAGCACCATGTACACAACTAAGTGTCGGAGCAATGAAAGCCATGTGAAAAACTCAATAAAAATTAATTCTCTCTGTCTTTCTGTCTCACTGTCCTTCTCTAAAAAATAAATAAAGTACCAGTTCAAAACACTCATGACTTGGGACATGCCTCTCAAGTGGGGTGTGCCTCCATTTCTGGCAACTTGCACAGTCTCCCCTGCTTTTGGGGCACCTCAATTAAGAAGTTTAGATTCCATGGCTGCTAATGGGAAAGGACCAGTAGAAAACACCTGCAAAAGCTCAGGAGGGGAATCAGTGTGGCTGGGACAGACTGGCAGCTTTGGGTACAAGAGTAAGCAGAATACTTCAGAAATGCTTAGGAGGCAGAATGGTCCAGTGGAGGGCAGGGTGAGAGAGAGGAGATGCCCAGCAGCCCCCGGACTTATGGCATGTACGGGTGGGAGAAAGTTGGTACGGTTACGCTAGATGGAGGTTCTAGGTGGAAGAGACTCCGTGAATTGTAGGGGAGAAGCCTCAAGGGCAGTTCTTGAATAAGTGGGCTGAAGTGTGATTTAGATGACTTGGTTCAGTGCTCCTATTAATATTTAATAAAGAAGATACAGGGAAACATTGCTCTTATTATAGTGATTACCGTGAGGATTAGTGATCATGTGAAAGAGTCGTCTCTGAGCAACATTTTGTTTGTTCTGAGAAAACAGAGGCTTTGTCATATTTGCAGAAATTCTCTTCCGTCATCAAGTTACCTCCTGTCCCCACCCAGGAGTGCAATCTTTCAGAGATATGATATCGTGTGATTTTCATCCGTCTCAAGTATTGAGATAGCAACTGAACTAAAGAGGGGCCTTGGAGAGAGAGGTGTGTCCGAGATGAGTGGAGGGGTGCGGAGACCTTCTTAGGAAGGGTCGGGATTGCTGAGAGGGAGGATGTCAGGGTGGAAGGAAGACTTGGAAGGGAAGAGCTTTCGTTCCGTAGAGGAGACATGCCCTTCACTGCTTGAGTCTCTGGAGTCAAGAGGTGAGAGTCGAACAGGATTCTGTTGAGCCTTTCTAGCGGAGCCCAATGGTCAAAAGAGCACTAGACCGGGAGCCCTGGACACGGGCGTCCCTGGTGTCCTGCACCCCTGAAGGCTCATGCGTTCGTGTCTTCTCTGTTTCGGCTCCAGTTTTCTTCTGTGCCATATGAATATGCCTTGCACTTCTAAAGCAGAAGGTCTCTGCGTCTTCCTCACATCCATGATGAATGTACTGTAAATACACAAATTAATTTGATCAAATCAGCCACCTACAAATGACTCCTTTACAGAAGAGAAGCTACTAGGTGTAGGCTTAGAATAAAGATGTTCTGATGTCCAGATTCTGGGTGCAAAGAATCTGTGTATCTTCTCTCCACTCAGATGTCACCTGAGAACTTTAAGAACCTCTGTTCTGTCCCCGAGTGGGAGTCCCCACCTGCTTCCCAGAACAGAGATGGGGCAGCCAGCCTCCCTCCAGGTTGGCATGGTACTGCTTTAGTTGAAATCACCGCCACCAGGGCCTCCCCCGACAGTCGCCCCTGGGATGAAATAAGCTGGGCATTCCCAGTCCAGCCGTGAGAGATTGGCGTCTTCCCCCATTCAGTCAGCAATAGGTGGCTCCTGAGAACATGATTTAGATGGCACTTCCCTTCCCAGGGTACTGTCATAGCCCATCAGGAGAGTGGCAAGGATCATCTGGTGACTCAGGCCCAGTGGACCATTTTCTCCAAGCTGGGGAACCGAATGACAAACACCAGAAGAAAATTATGCAGTCCTCCTCAGGGTCACAGAATACACTGCAAGATAAATCCTCAGCAGCGATCTTGCCGTGCACGTGGCGATGAGGACCACGGGGACTTCTTCCCTGTATCCATCAGGTGACACAGGTGGTGTCACCCCAGAGTCTAGCAGTACAAGAGTTTTATAGGTGATGTCACAAAGCAGTCCACAGGGGGCGGACCTGGCTGATTTGTCCTGATGCAAAGGTAACAATAGCTCTGCTTGTCTTGACACTTCTTATCACTGTATTCATCACGAGAAGAATCAATCCTCAGGGATTTTTTAAAAATTGAGGAGAGCTCTACCTGGCCACAGTGTCGATCCTGTGATCTAGGGTACAGGCTCGGGATGCTTTTGGCTACGATTAACTGGAATCCCATTTAGAAATGCTTTTACGACACAAATGCATTTATTGTTTGCTTATCAAGGAATTCAAAAGATTCCTGTGTCACAGCTGATTAAACAGCTTAAGTTTGTCACCAAAAATCCAGATTTTATCATTTTTCTACTGTGCCCATCCTGAGAATATGGGCTTTTGGGATTTTGTGTTTGCTGCTTCATGGTTATAAGATGGCTGCTGTGGTGCCAAGCATCCAAACCATATTCAAAAGTGGGTTGTATGGATCAGGACAATAGGCATTCTTCTCATAAGGCTCTGTTATTTAAAAAAAAAAAAAAGCCCTCTCTTTTCCTACAATTCCCTTTCCATTTCATTGGTCATAACGAGGGCATGGGGCTTCCCCTCTGCAAGCTGAGCTAGAAGAGGGCAAAGAAGACTGTGGCTGTCTTTGGAGAGTCCGACAATAGTCCCTCCACATGCAGGGAATTATCTTGAGACAGAGCAGGCTTCACCTTGCTTGACGGAGGCTTCTTTTGTTTTCTAGGGCTTCAAAGACCTTTACAGGAGGGGAAACAAACTATAGCTGCCTTGGACAAAAATCTATTCAAGCTTAAAATGCAAGAGCATTAACTGCTCACAGCCGTCACCAAGGAGAGATAAAATACGTCTGCTCTCCCAAGACCTGGGAGATGCTTGCAGTGTGATTATTTTTTTGGCTGGGAAAGCTGCTTAGCCGACAGAAAAAAGAAAGTACCTGAACATTTATGAGTCGGCTTTTCAAAGACAGTGACCCATCTCCCTCTGCACCCCTCCCCTTCCCCTTCCCTGCAGAGGAACACTTAGTAAAACTAAATAAATTATCAGCCTGGCCATGAAGAACCGCTCTCACAGGGCAGGGAGGGGAGTCTGAAGGCATAAAGGCAATCTTCAGCGCTGTAGTCATCCCAGGGAAGAGGCCAGGTGGGAGAAGCCCTGGAGAGCGCTGAGAGTGTGGCGCTGCCCTCTCCCCTGCCCACTCTGGGCTGCAGCAGCAGAGACCTGGGGCTGCTTTGTGCTGACCCAAGGGACTGGATGATCAAACTGTTACCCTTCCAGGCCCCTCAAGATGACGTGGTTGTTGAGCTAGAACAAAGCTGGGTGATGCATGGGGTGGGCATGGAGGGCGGAGCTGGCGGAACCCGCTTCCAGGCTCTGCTCACCCATCTTCTTGCTGGCTGAGCTCTGGTGAGTTGATGAATTCTCTGGACTTTGCCTTACCTGGGAAATATTTATCTCTGTTAAGAACTGAGTTATGTCCCCCCCACGCTCCCTAATTCATGTGTTGAAGCCCTAATCCCCAGTGAGACTCTTCAGAGGAATCTTAGGAGGTGATTAAGGTTAAAGAGGTCATAAAGGTAGGGCCTGAATCCTGTGAAGCTGCTGACTTCAGAAGAAGATGAGAGAGAGAAAAAGAGGAGAGAGGAGAGAGGGAGAAATCTTTTGTCCTCTCCAGATGCTCAGAGAGGCTATTTCTCAACATAGCATGAGTGTATAGGACAGGAAGCGCACCCTCCCCAGGGACCAAATCTACCAGCACCTTGGACCTGGGCTTCTGACCTCCAGACCTATAAGAGATCAATTTGTTTTTGATGCCCCTGTCTATGATATTTTGTTATGGCAGCACATGCTGACTAATACAATCTCCTAAGGTGCTGGAAAGAGGCAAGCAGGAGGTAGCTGGAGACACGCCGCGATCTGCTGTGCTCTTTAACAGATGTCAATCGGTGTCACACACCGGTGGCCCCACCTCCTGGGTTAACCCTTGAGCAATCTAAGGACTTTCTCAAGGTGGGTCAGCCCATGTGGGCACATGGGATACCACACACTCCTCCTGTGTTGGAAGATGGGCTTTTGGTAGAGAGAGGCAGCCCTGGGCCACCCCAAGGAACGTGGACAAGCCTCTCCAGTCTCGTACTTGCTATGCTGGAAACCCATTGAATTTATGATCCCAAGCTGGGTGCTGAAAATAAAGTTTCCGTGACAGCGTCATTTTTAGGAAAAGTTCCTCCTCTTTAGTAAAGTTCATGTTCTTGCTCTTCCCCTTTCTGATTGAAGAGGGAAAAAAATGAATTAAAAATATTTTCTAACTCTTGAGGGCCCATTCTGAAAATGACCTGTGACAGATGCTGACCCCTCAGGTTGCTTGGTGGCCATGACCAGCCCAAGGAGGCTGAAGTGCCAATTTCAGTCCTAGAGGGACCCTCAGGCCTCTTGGAGGAGGTCTGGTGACCCTGACTCTGCTCTGATCAACACAGCACTAGGATTTGGGGCCTGTGCTTGTATCAGGCTTGGGCTCAGGGTGCTGTGTGCTGGCCAGCAGCAGAGGGGACTGAGCAAGTGTCCTCAGCCTGCAGTCCGTACATGGTGATGAGGTATGGCTTTGCTCTGGCTGGGAAGGAGCGGGGGCACTAGCTCTAGGAGCATGACATTTACACTGAGCACTCCGTGTGACTCCTGACGTGGTATTTATTTAAACATCAGCGTTTTCATTTGTCTTTGACAGTTGGAGAAGTACGTGTGCACGCGCGTGACCACACACACACACATGCACACACACACACACAATCTCCTTGTAAGGAGAAGAGCAAGGGAGGTTACAGTTTCCTTCTAGGGGGAGCAGGCCCCACTGACTTCTCGCAGTATGATTTCATAGGCTGTGCTAATTATTTTTTAGGGCAAGCATAATAAAACCCAGGTGCTTTGCCTTCAGCCATTTCTCCTTATCTTCACACAGCTCGGGATCATTTCCCCACACGGCGAGCAATTACCATGAACCCTGCAGTTTTTACCAGACATTCTTCGTCGGAACCCTGCTAGAATACACAAAGGTTAATATGCTTTTGCACTACAAAATCTGGACATTATCTTGTGGATTGTAAGACATGCGTGTGACACTTTGAATTCAAACGATTTACAAGATCAGCACAACAGAAGGGGATCCCACGGGGTCCCTTTTCCACTAATGATTTCCTCATCAGAAGGGGGCTCAGGGAGGTGACAGGGTTTGCAGAGGCTTTCTGCTGGGAACAGAGGTTAGGGACAGTGGCCCTGATTCTCCAGGGATACTGGACAATATGGGGTGCAACCTGCTCGTACTAGCTGTACTTCCCCTACGAAAAGTAATGTTTTCATTTCTTCTAATTGTTGCATAATTTGTACAAGTGAAGATTTAAATGCTAAATTTGGCATCCTTATGCAGAGATAATGGGACTGATCAGGAGAGCTGAAACAAATATTTGGAATGACTTTCTAGAAAAAGAGACTGGGGCTCGACACAGACAGGGACTGAGAAGTACAATATTTGCTCACCGTTAAGACCCCAGCTCAGATGTGATCCAAGGGATTTCCCTGACTGGATATCCCATGTTTTCTTGCCACGCTGTCACCAGACCCTCTCCCCTAAATTGCACTTTGTCTTCCTCACCTAACTGATTGCTTTCTGAAATGTTCTCATGCTTGTGCTAAACGGATTCGGTGGCTTTCTTCCATCTACGGCGTGACTGCCTGTGTCAAGGGCTGTACCTGTTTCCATTCACTGTTCCATGTGCAGAGCCCAGAAATCCCGGCCCAGAGTAGACCCAGATAAATACCCGTTGAGTTTTTCCATACATTGTTTCTATACCTATACAGGAAGCAGATGTGTCAGGAACCAGGGTGTGGTTGTGTTGGACATCTTATTCAGGATCCATCAATGACATGCTCTTATTTATTTATTCATTAAGTGGTTATTAAAATTTTAACCCACATGTCCCTACTCTATTGTGAACTTTCTGTGTCGCTCATAAGTATATTGTTTTGATGGCGCCTTCCGGGGACAGCGGGGAAGAACTGGAACTTGGGCTTTCTGGCACCTCAGGCTGAACGGTAGGGTTACTGGAGTCTATGGAGCTGATTTCTGCACTGCCATGAGTGACATACTTGGTCAGGGTGCTCCTCTGGAGGTAACTAGCCCTTCCAATTTCTGGCACCTTATTATTTACTTCATCACTTTACAGAAGTGGAAATCCAGGCTGTAATAAGCAGCGTAAATGAACACTCAGTTGGTGGAGAAACCTCAATGGAGATATTTTTCCTCTGATTCCATGTGGTTGGATTTGCCTGGTAGATCACAGTGTGCCTTTGTTTACATAGTCAGAGAGGTGGCTTCTGCTATCCTCTCTCTGGGCTACTCTTTAGGGACAGGCAAAGCAAGGCAGAGGTGGCCATGGCAATTGGAATATTTAGTTAGAAATGACTTTCCAGATTGTCTAGCCCCATCTCCCTAGATGAGGTCCTGAGGTCAGGAGAGTGAAAGTAATCTGCTCAACATCATAAAACCAATCAATATCAAGATCAAGGTCAAACCCCAGAACTTGGGGTTTCTGAACTGGTGCTTCAAGGCAAGTGAGTTTCCATGACCTGCCTCAGGCGTCACTGTTCAGGCTGCAGTGGAGGGAAGAGCACTGGAGCAAGCCACTTCCTGGAGCACCAGGGGAGCCCTGTCTTCCACTCTTCTTGCTCTAACATCTCCCCAGCTCTGTGGTCCCTTACAAGGCTTCCCAGCACAGCTCTTTCATTTCACACGTAACCTGCAGTTCCCCTGATGCAACTCATGGCTGAGGCTGGTGTAATAGGTGCTGTGGCCCCTGGCTGAACTGTCCCTGAGGGTTCATACAGACATTGGTGTCCTTGATCCTTTATGCTGGAGAAAACATTATTTCATTGGGCCTATGGGATCTGCTAGTAGTCAAGGCATCCCAGCAGCCCACTCCACCTTAGTGGCCCCACTGGCTCCCTTCTTTCCTGTGTCTCACAGCACCCTGTAGTCAGTCACTTTGCGCTGTAGTTCCTTCCCCTGAAACTACCCCCTAAGCGGCAGAACAGTCCTTCCGAGAAGCACAGACTTGGGTATCTTTTTCTTTTTTATTAGATGAATATGGAGTTACAATTGAGGGGGAAACATTGTCAAACAATCAAAACAAATGTATATATACATAGTTATCCAAGGCAGATGCCATGTCATGGATGCCCCGCTTGGGTTCCCCATGTTTCTGATTCCCTCAGAAGACCCCCTGAGTTAATTGGATATCTCGTGGAGGTCAGAGATCTCCTTCTGAGATGATTGCCCCATATTCCTACCCTCCAATCTCCTAGATATCCTTCCTAAACCCTCCCCACACCCTGTCCCCCACACTATGCCTCCAGATATCCTAGGCACTCATCCCTGTTTGCCTAAAGAATCATACAATTTGAAGTTATTATTAGCTTAGCCATCTAACATACTACTTCCTGATGTATTCTAGCTTCCACAGATGAGAGAAACCATTCGACCCTTGAGTCTCTGAGAGTGGTGGGTATCTCTTATTCCATGAAGACTGCAACCCTCTCAGGTCTACCTCTCCAAATTCCTATACCCATTATGCTTCCTACTACCCAATCCTCACTTAGCTAGATGGCCTCTTACGCTGTTTTCTGTTCCTTAATAGTGGGACTATCTTGTCACCTCAGCCAGATTTTGAACCCAGATCATGTGAGTAACATACTGGTAGCTAATAATTACATATCAACTGATTGGTTGATACAGAGCTTTTCTCTTTTTCTATTATTTAAAATAGTAACAGATCACAAGATACTAGATGATTCTTTAGTAGATGCAGGAAGCCACATAGATTGGGCATAGATTAGTTCCATGGTCTGTGTCCCCTGGCTTCTAACGCTTCCCACTGTTAGATTTAGACATATAAATGGAGAGTCTCCTCCTCAATAAGTCTTCTCTAACCTTTCTGTAAACTTCTATGAATTATTCGTCAGCCTCACCCATTCCTGGCCTGCAAGTACCTCGGCTTCTTTTATCCTTTGCTCTTCCTGAAAGGAAGCTAATTGTAAGTTCCCGACATCATTTTGATGATGGCAGTAGTCCTCGATGTCACCAGACCCTGATGATAATTTTGCTGCTGGATGTGGTCAATGAGAGAAACCACTTGGTCCAGTTGGAAAGCAGCTTTAAATTCTTCTTCCCAAACAAAATCAAACCTGCTCTAAGACATCAAAGGAGGTACTGGGGAGTATCAGTCTGAGAGATTTCCGTTTTTATCAACATTTTCTCCAAACTTCCTCTAATTTCAGCAGTGTGACAACTCCGTTTAAAACCCAGACCTGACCCTGTGAAGGCCCCGGGAAAGCTGTTGAACATGAATGCCATAAAAGCAGGGTTTTAACGTCACAAAAATAACAGCTGGTAAGACTTGAATGGAAAAGGTTTTGGAAATCCAGAACATGTTTATGGACATGTGCACACTGTAACGCTCTGTTTGGACCACATCCCTCAGCGCTTATTAAAAATGTACAAACTTGAGAGAAAATTAAAAAAAAAGGAGTTCAAATCCGGAGTGACTAAGTCTGAGAGAAAACCCAGGGCTCCGACTTCGCTCCTCAGTGCAAGGCATCTTCTCTTTTCCACTCCCACCCAATCGCTCTGGCTTCTCCTCCCCACCTCTAGTTTGCCCCTGAACAAGTCATTTACAAGAGATGGCTGTCGTGCAGCATAAAGAAATAATTTGAAAAATCTTCAAAAGGCTGGCAGCATAAAAATCCCTGGCTCTGTCGTTTCTCTGTTTCTGCAAGCAGCAAAAGATCCATAATTCTCACACTTAATGTAATTCCAAGGCATCTAAAGTGATTTACACTCGGTTTACTCAATACTTTCAGCTTTATTTAATGTAACAGTTATGGCACATAAAAAGTTTATTGAAAATCCTTTGGGAGTGCGATTGAGTAAGAAAGAGTCGTTGCTAATACCATTACAGAAACAGGAGGAAAGGATCTCAGCCTGTTTTCTCCATGACCTTTATAGTTCCACGAACAAGGGTTATGCAGGAAAGGACTCTCTTACCCTTGCTCATGCAGACGTGCACGCTGCCAGCGATGGGACCGCCATCCTGGCTGTTTGGGACAGCTCTCCTTCTAGCCTGGCTGGCAAAGTGACTTGGATGAGAGCCCCTGGTTTAGCTGAGTGTGGAGTCACTACAGAGTCCAGGTTCAGAAAGGCCTGCTAAAGGGGAAAAACAGGCAATATATTTTCTTTCTCTCTCACCCTGCCCTGTTCTCTATGTTTTTAAAAACAAGCTCCACCTTTCAGTTGGGCCACTTCCCCTGGAGCTCAGGTTAGTCCTTTGAAGTCCCCATGTGGAAATTGTGACTGAAGAAGTGGGGAAACATGGGCAAATACCTTTCAGACATTTTTGAGACAAGGTTGGTTGTGCTAAGGGGACCAAAGCTCTTCTGTTTCCTGTGGTCTCCACTTTGGCTGCATCAAAAAGGAAATCATCTATTAAAGCAGCGCCTTTCAAAAAGGTTGGTCTCAGGTCTGGAGAGGTGGCTCAGCGGTTACAGTGCTTGCCTGGTATGTGCAAAGACCCTGGTTTGAACCCCAACCCCAGCACCACATACACAATGTAGTGTCAGTTCAACAAAAGCCACATGAAACACTAAATAAAATTGATTTTCTTTCTCTCTCTCTCTCTCACTGTCCCTCTCTCTCTTAAGAACAAAAACCAACCAACCAACCAAACAAAAATAACAAAAAAAAAATTTGGTCTCAAAATACTTGAGATTTGTCCAAATATCTTCATAATGAGTGTAAAAGAAAACTGAGAGGTGGGGCCTAGACCCTGGACAGTGAGAAAGTTGGTCTATTAGCATGAGTTAAATCCAGATAAGATGTAATGTTTTACAACCTAATACTTTTTTTAGAGATATTGTGGGAAGGGGAAGGGCGGGATAAGGGAG
>PVKS010047384.1:0-12858 GCA_004027875.1 Aplodontia rufa | reverse complement strand
ACTGGTACAGCCCCTCTGGAAAGCAGTGTGGAGAATCCTTAAAAAACTAGGGATGAGCCCACCATATGATCCTGCTATTCCTCTCCTGGGTATTTTTCCAGGGGATTTAGAATCAGCACATTATAGTGACACAGCAATATCTATGTTCATAGCAGCTCAATTTACAATAGCTTAATTATGGAAACAACCCAGATGTCCCTCACTGGATGAATGGATCCAAAAGCTGTGTTACATATATACCATGGAATTTTACTCAGCAATTAGAAACAATGATATTGCAGCCTTTGAAGGTAAATGGATGGCTATGTACGAAATTATGCTGAGTGAAATCAGCAAAACCCAGAGAACCAAGGGTCAAATGTCTTCACTTGTCTGTGGAAGCTGAAACTAGACCCTGGCCATTGAGAAAGGAGGTCTATTATCATGTGTCAAATATGGATAAGTTGTAATGTTATACAACCTAATACATTTTTAGAGATGTTTTGGGAAGGGGAGGAGAGGCATAAGGGTGGGTAATTGGGGGGCACACTTGGGGGTAAATCTAATCTTCAGAATCTATATATATATATTATATTATTTCTTTAAAAGATTGTGTGATTGCTCAACAAATAAATTTCTGAATAAAAAGTGTATATGAATATTAAATAAAGTACATGAAAATCTAAAAAAAAAAGTAAATAAATAAATAAGGCTCAGTGGTTAAGTGTCCCTGGGTTCAATCTCTGATCCCTGGTACAAAAAAAAAAAAAAGGAAAGAAAGAAAGAAAAGAAAAGAGAGAGAGAGAAAAAAATAAAGTCTTAGTTCATAGCCACTCAGGATGATACACATCCACCATTCAGTCACTGTTAAGAATAATTATATAAAACTTGGTGATAAGCACAAAGGTGCCACATCCTTTCAATATTGGATGGAGAAGAGGGCTCGCCCAAGGATTATTGAGAGGCAAGGAACCTTATTCATTTACTTTACCATAGGTTTATCAGAAGTTATATGAAAACGTCTCCAATAGAGGTACAAATAATCTCTTCCCATTAGTAAAGACAATCCTAACAGTTTTAACTTTGGGGTGGGGGAGTATTTGTTTTTGTTTCTTTGTTTGTTTGTTTTCCTGTAGAAAATTTTTGTATCTTGCCAAATTATACTGTTATATTGTGTGCATGTACAAATATGTAACAGCAAATCCCATCAAAATGCACAACTACAATGTACCAACAAAAAAAAGTAGGGGCTGGAGTGGTAGCTCAGAGGTGAGTAGCAACGCTTGCCTGGCATGCATGAGGACCCGCATTCAAATCCCAGCACCACATACACAAAAGTGTCAGAGAAACAAAGCCACATGAAAAAGTAAATAAAAATTGCTTCTCTTTTTCTCTCACTGACCCTCTCTCTTTAAAAAAAAATTGTGGGGCTGGAGCGATGGCTCAGTAGTTATGGTGCTTGTCCCGAATGCAGAAGTACACGGGTTCAAACCCCAGCACCCACTTACACAACTAAGTGTCAGAGCAACGAAAGCCATGTGAAAGACTCAATAAAAATTGATTCTCTATCTCTCTCTCACTGTCCTTCTCTTTAAAAAAAAAATAAATAAATGCCATTGACTTTAATTTTTTAAAAATGTAGGAAAAATAGTTTTATATCTAAGCCAGTCATTTTCTCCTAACATTCCTTTATGAAATTGCCTGTCTATACCTTGTTCCTCACTTGCTCTTCATACCAGTCTTAATTTCTTTCTGGTTCCCATGTTAATTGATGAATTGGATAAAATCTCTTGCATGTATTTATTTTACATATGCATGAGTCTGATTTTTTTTTAATTTGACCTTAGTGCCCCTAACATCTTGCACCCACCTCCAACAGGGAAGTGTTCTGGACTAGCTCTGTAGAAAAGAAAGCAGAGCAGAAAAAATTCAATATGAAAAACAAAATGAAAAATCACTGAGGTAAGGAAACAATACCTTCAGTCTCTGAAAAGAAAAATGGTAAAAATGATCTTTATTCAGCCCTTTTTCTCTTCTGGTTACTGAAAAAAGGGAAGGCACTGGGCTTAAGCAGTAGGAGCGTATAAGGGGATGCATTGTAGACAAGAGGTGTTATGGTTTAAATGTGAGGTATCCCCCAATATCTCATGTGTGAGATAATGCAAGAGGGTTTAGAGGTGAAACGATTGGGTTATGAGAACCTTAATCCAAGCAGTGAATTAATCCCCTGATAAGGATTAATGGGGTGGTAACTAGGCAGGTAGGGTGTGCCTAGAGGAGGTGGATTATTGGGGGTGGGTCTTTGGGGTATATATTTTGTCCTTGGTGAAAGGAGAGCTCTCTCTCTCCCCTTCCTGGTGCCATGTATTGAGCTGCTCTCTTCCCCTACACTCTTCTGCCATGATCTTCTCACCTGGGGCCCCAAAGAATGGAGTCAGCTGTGTATGGACTAGGACCTCTGAAACCATGAGCCCCCAAATAAACTTTTCCTCTTCTAATTGTTCTTGTCAGGTCTTTTGGTTACAGCAGTGAAAAAGCAGACTAAAACAAGAGGTATTTGATTACAAATCTTTTCTCCTTTTGTTGAAACACAAGGAATTCTTTAGCTGAAAAGACAGAGAGCATTTCATTTCCCTTTATCTCATTAAAAGGAGGGGTCATTGCTCAATTTCCTGAGGTACAACTCTTATCTTCCTGCCTATCCCCATTTTCTAAGGTTACCCAAGTCATATTTCAGGATTGAATAAGCATCTGATTATTATCCATTAGTGTCAGACAAGTGGGGACAAGGTATGTCCCCTCCCTTCAAGGAAGTCACAGTCTCAGAGAGAGGGCAATGAAGCAGAATGGACACAGGCCAGTGGAGGACAAAGTCTGGAAGGATCTGGTGGACTTTGCCTAAGACAAAGAGTACCTAAGATTGAAATAAGAAAAGAGGGGAGCAAGTTGGAACATTTCACTTTAAGGAATAAAAGCAGCGAGCTAAAGCCCAGTTAGGTTTTTAGTTATTTTTCTAAGTGAGTCAAGAACCAGTGGATTAGGCAGTCTTAGTCCATTTTGTACTGTTATAACAATACCACAGACCGAGTGATTGATAATGAAAGGAAGTTCATTATTGGCTCACAATTTTCAAAAGTCCTAGATTGAGTGGGTGGCATCTGGTAAGGAACTTCTTGATGCTTTATCCATGACAGAAGAGCAAAGTGAGGTCAAAAGAGAAGGACAGAAGGGAACTGAATTCATTCTTTTATAAGGAACCTACTGCTATAATAATGGCATTAATCCCTTCATGAGGGCAGAGCTCACATGGCCTGATTGATTACCTCTCATTAGACCCCATCTCTGAACACTGTTGCATTGAGGATTAACTTTCCAACGCATGCCTTTTGGAGGTGACACATTCAAGCCATAGCAAGTACCCTAACTTTTTTATAAGATCCCTTAAGCCTTTGTCCGGTTGGAGTCTCAGACAAGAAGTAAGGTTTGGGGCTGTGGCAGTTGAAAAAAGATGCAAGGCACAGTTGGGATAGTAGACATGCTTTATTCAAAGGCAATAATAGTCCCTAGCAAGTCCCCAGCTCCAGCACTCAGTCCCCTGAGGTTTTCCATAGGTGTTTTTATGTGCAGGCCAAACAAGGCACATTACCAACAGATTACATAAATGGGCACGTGCTCACAAGCAAATGTTTACGACCTTGAGCACATTCACTGAATTAGGGAGTTCATGACCTTGGCTACAACTAAAAACACAGCCCACCGGAAGCTTCAGCCAGGGAACCTAACTATAGCCATGTTGGGCCTGCCCAACAGCCTTATACCATTTGTTCATTTGGCAAATACTTTCCGAGGTAACCAAATTTGTGCTATTTTTTTTTCTTGAAAGAGAGAGGGACAGTGAGAAAGACAGCGAAAGAGAGAAACAACTTTATTTAGTTTTTCACAGGCCTTTGTTGCTCCAACACTCAGTTGTGTACGTGGTGCTGGGGTTTGAACCCGGGTCCTCGTGCTTGCCAGGCAAGCGTCGAAACCGCTAAGCCACCGCTCCAGCCCCATAACTTGTGCTATTTTAAATTCTTCCAAGAAGTAAGGATCAATAACACACTTAAATAAATTAATCATGTGTGTCGAACTTTCCCTTCCTGCTCAATCTTGTGGGGTTTGGATGGGGAAACCAACACCTAAGGTACCTTCTAGTGGGATTTTTGTAGAGAAGACAACAGCCAGGCCTGATCCCATGAAGTGATCAGAAAGACTGGAACTCAGTCTGGGGCGAAGAAACGTGTCATGCCCTTGGAATACAAATAATCTGCCCACTGACCCTTCCTTATATCAATCAGCTTGCCTCTCCCTGCCATATACACACTTCAGGCTACCCAAGAGTGACTTGTTCCTCTTATCACTTTGAGGTTCATGTTAACAAAGCTATTTATTCATTTGTTCTGCTGTGAAAATACACAAACTCAAAAACAAAGAAAAATGCAAACTAGAAATCAGCCATAATACATCTCACAGTTTTGGTGTAGATTCTCTTTTGTGTGTATTTTTTTTTACATACCTGTGTTAGTTTGCTAGGATTGCAGAAACAAAATGCTACAAACTAGGTGGCTTAAACAAAATGAAATTTATTATCTCTTCTAAGGCTGGAAGTCTAAAATCAAGGAGATAGCAGAGTTGGTTCCTTTGGGGGATGATGAAGGAGGGAGCTATTGCACGCTTCTATCCTTGACTTGCAGGTGGTCGTCTCCTCCCTGTGCTTGTCTTATCACATTGTTTTGCCTCTATGCGTGTATATCTCTCTGTCCAAATATTCCCTTTTCATAAGGATGCAAGTTGTATTGGTTTAGGGTCCACCCTAATAATCTCATTTTAATTCAATTACCTTTATAAAGAACTTATCTCCAAATAAGGTGACACAGTCTGGTACCAGCACTAGGACTTCAATGTATCTTTTTGTATAGGACACAATTCATTTCATAATAACACCTGCTGTATTGACTGAGCTGATTGTTCTGTTTGCCTCTCATTTCCTATCTCTCAGTTTTCCTCTGTGTCCAGAGAGGCTGACCTCTATGGATGACATCAATGGGCTCTCTCCCTCTGGCATCCAGTTGAGTTGAGAAAATAGGAAGCACTGGTCTAAGATTAGAGGGCACAAGGAGGGAGAGATTTTATATTTATTTGCTGTATTTCTGACTCTCCTTATCACTTCAGATCTAGGGATGTTAAGGGGTTTTTTTCTATTGCTAGTCTCCAAAGAACTCAACATCTCTTTTTGGATCTCTTTAACCCTATCTACACATTTGAAGTAATCTGTTTATTAAATGCTTCTTAGTTAAATCCTTTGGTAATTACATCAATTGTCTGATAGGACACTAAGTAGTATTTTGATACACAATATATTTTGTATATAGTTGGTATCATTTGTTAAGCAAACATATGCAAAACATTGGAAATAATGCAAAGGGAAGGCAAATTCTTTCAATGTCATACTGGGAGCATTGTATAACAGAATTATTGAATTCTCTAGGAGAAGTTATCTGAATTTGACTTGGTTATTTACTATCTGATTAGAACCCAAACACTCTGAAGTTATATATTAACTCATAGATTATTTCTGTCTGGTAGAAAAGATAACCCCAAAGGTTATGGTTTTATTTCTCTATGACTCATTAATCAGTTTTTGTATCTTTCATAGTGTTTTAGTCACCTTTTTCATTGCTGTGACTAAAAGACCTGACAAGAACAATTTTAGGAGGAAAAATTTACTTTGAGGGCTCACTGTTTCAGAGGTCAGTCTTAGATGGCCAGCTCCAGGTGAAGATGAATATCATGGCAGAAGAGTGGGGGGTGGCTCAAGGCATGGCTACAGGAAGCAGAGAGAGACTTCATGCCAAATACAAAGTATATACACCCCAAAGGCACACCCCCAATGACCCACCTTCTCCAGCCACACCTTACCTGCCTTCAGTCGCCAGTTAATTGATACCAGGGGATTAACTCACAGATTGGGTTAAGACTCTCATAACCCAATCATTTCACCTCTATGGCTTCTTTTACATTGTCTCCCACACAAGTTTTGAGGGGCACCAGATATCTAAACCATAACACAGAACTCATAACATTCTACAAATACCCAATTCATTAAATACTCTTTAAACCAGTCAAACCAGTTCTCTGATACCCTAAGAAGTTAAATATTTGATACATGTTTATTCCATATAAGTTTGATTTTAATTTTTTTGAAATTATGCTATGACATACTTCATACAGTTTTACAATGTATTTTTTATACCTAACATATCAACTAATTCCACTTGACTCCCCAAGTGCTAGAGATTTCAGTTGTTTCCATTCTCTAGCTATTATAAATAAGCTGTGCTAGTGGTATTCACTTTGAATCGTATTTAATATGTAGGCCCATATCCGTGGAAAGAACAGCAATATATAGTTTGCACTGGGCCTTCACCTCTTGTGCTCAGGATGGTCCTGTTCTCCCTTACTTCCCTATCTTCATCCATCCCACCTCACCTCCATGACAGCCACAAAGACATATTTCTGGGACTTACGGCCAAGTTTGGGCATGGTCACTGTTTTGGTTTAGATATGAGGTGTCCTCCAAAAGCTCATGTGTGAGATAATTCGAGAATTTGCACAGGTGAATTGATTAGATTATGAGAGCCTTAACATAATCAGTGGATTAACCCACTGATATGGATTAACTGTAGGCAGATAGGGTGTAGCTGGAGGAGGCGAGTCATTTGGAGCATGACTTTGGGGTTTATATTTTGTCCCTGGTGAGCAGAGCTCACTCTCTGTGCTTCCTTACTGCCATGCCCTGTGCTGCGTTCCCCCATCATGCCCTTTGGCCATGATGTTCAGCCTCACTCAGACCGAAGGCTGTGGAGTTGGTCAACCACGGACTGAACCTCTGAAATTGTGAGCCAAAATAAATTTTTGCTCCTTACATTTTCTTCTCATCTGGTTTTCTGGTCACAGCAATGAAAAAAGCTGACTAACAAAGTCACCATGCCTGAGCACACTTCTTGCTAACAGTAGCACCTGACATGTAGGGAGTCTGCTATTTATGCTCACTCTGCTCAGTGCCACATATGCATTATTTCTTTGAGTCCTCATGACTACCAGTCATTCAGGTCCTGTTATTTTCTCCCTTGTTCTATGTGAGGAGGTTAAGTTAAGATTTAAGCTCAGGACTAACCATAAAGTCATGCTTTAATGCACTGAGATAGGACTTGATTGATTATGTATTGAATAGCTGGCTGAATGAATAAATGAGTGGTCAAGACCCACCTGAGAGAGCTCAGCTGGATGGCCAGAGTAAGACAGTCTCACAAATTGGGCACAATCCTGGCTGGGGCTGCCTTCTCAGACTTCTTGGCCCCTCTATTCATGTTCTTCCAGTTCAGGCAAACGTTTCCCCTAAAGGGCCGGATAGAAAAGATTATAGATTTTGCCAACCAAATATAGTCTCTGTCATATACCCTTTTATCTTAAATCTAAAACTATGGAAACCATTAGCTCATGGGTCATTAGAAAACATGCCATGAACTAGATTTGGTCTGTAGGCTTTAGCTTACTGATCTGTTCCAGCTCACCGCTTCTCCCTACGTATTTGTCTAATCTACTGTTAAATCCAACCATTGCATTTTTAATTTGGGCTACTGTATTTCTCAATTTATAAAATTTTTATTTGGTTCTTTTGAATAGTCGCCATTTATCTGACAAAAATTTTAATTCTTTTATCTCCTTGAACATAAGAAGGCTGTTTATTTTAAAGCCTGCCTCTCATAATCCTAAGGTCAATAGCCAGAGTGAGTCAGTTTCCATTTTCTGTCATTTCTGCTTTATTTTTCACCTACAGCACATTTCCTTCTTATGTGTCTCATTATTTCCCATCGAATGCTAGACATTATATTTGCAAAATTGTCTGCAGAAATAATGTAATGCATGGATGTTCTCTTCCTCCAGAGAAGATTTCTTTTTGCTTCAGTATGACGGCTGGGCATGCCAGCAGTTTGGAATGCAAAACAGCAGTAGCGCACTAGGATTAACTTAATCCAAGTTCCGTGATTGAGATGATTCCAGGCTGAGCGATTGTAGCTCTTGGGAGAATCTACTTATGGTTATGTGACATAGCCCCTTCAAGGCAAAACCCGAAGACTCCTCTTGTTTTCTCAACCAGTTATTTAGTTTGCAAGGCTGTGAAAGGCGCCACTTGCCCTTCAGCTTCCTTACTGGAAGTAGTATAAGAGCTCAGGGGAAAAGCAGTTTCCCAGGTTTCCTTCTTCTACATCCTAGGCAAGTCAATCTAGTTTCTTCTTTTGCACCTTTGCAGACTTTTTCTAGTCTACCATTCTGGAAGTAGGGGTCTAGAGATTTCTTTTGGAGGAGGGTACTGAGGATTGAACCCAGAGGCACTTAACCACTGAGTCACATCCCGAGCCATTTTTGTGTTTTATTTTGAGACAGTCTCGCTGAGTTGCTTAGGGCCTTGCTAAGTTGCTGAGGCTGGCCTTGAACTTGCAGTCCTCCTGCCTCAGCCTCCTGTGTCACAGGGATTATAGGCATGCTGCACCATGCCCAGCCTGAAATAAACTCTTTATGTGAAGGAAATTTGGACATTATCATTATAAGAGATATTTGAAAAGAGGATTATATTATCCTGCAAAAATCCCAAAGTAGATGCATCAAGGAAACAAAGAGAACTTACCAATACACGCCTTCTAATTTGGTGGCCATGCACCACCTGCCTACATTACCATCTAGTAATCTATATAAATGGATTAATCCAGGACTGGAGCAGTGGCTCAGCAGTTACAGCACTTGCCTGGCATGCACAAGGACCCGGGTTCAAACCTCAGCACCACATACACAACTAAGTGTCGGAGAAACTAAGGCCAAATGAAAAAATAAATAAAATGATTCTTTCTCTCTCTCTCCCCCTCTCTTTCCCCCTCTCTATTTAAAAATAAATAAATAGATTAATCCACCAATTAGGTCACAGCTATCATAATTTAATCATTTCATCTCTGAACATTTCTGTGTTGCCTAATAAATGGGCTTTTTGGGGACACTTCATACCCAAAACATGACACATACCTAGCAGCCAAAGTATGGGTCTTCCCAGGTGAGTCTGTGACAACTATTGGTCTGATCTTCCATGTTTGTTTGTTTGTTTTTCTCTACGGGGCATTCTTTCTCCTGGCCTATATTTGCCTGGTCATTTTAAGATGAACAAATGAGATGGTCTGACGTTTTTTAGAAACATTCCCCTTTCCCGACCTGTGTCCGATTGGGGTCATACCATCTGCCACATAGCGGTGCTGTCTTGTGTGTGAATGATGTGGATTTGCATCTAGTAAGAAGAGGCAAGGACTTGAGGCAATGTTTTAAATATTTCTTTTTTTTTAGTATTACTTAGATCTGGGTTTTTCCCATTTTAAAGGTATAATTTGCATGCAGAAAATTCACTTTTTTAGTGTACTGTTCTATGAATTATGATAAGTACATACAGTTGTAAGATTTATGTTTTTCTTTTCTGTCAAAGTTAAAAGCTGTAGTGCAGCATAGCTTACCTCCATTTTTAAACCCTCCCCTTCATGATCATAGCTCCCTCCCATGTACACGCCCCCCTGCTGGTACCCTCCTACCTCTTTCTGGCGACACCCCCTCTCTCAGTTGCTGCCTGCTTTTTATCTGTATCCGCCTTTACCTTACATTAGCCAACCAAGCAGACTGTACCCCTGAGGTCCTCCAATCAGAGCAAAGAGCAGCATTACATGAGGTAGACAATAAAATCTCCAGTTTCCCCACTTCTGCATGCATTTTTTTCACCCTTCCTCCCCAAAGAAAATCATGCCTTGCTCACCCAACTCTGATCACGTGTTTGTTTTTAATTACACACTCAGTATTTCTTTTTTTTTTTTCAAATTTATTAGAAGTATATAGTGATACAGGATACAGATGAGGGGGACACACCCAGTATTTCTAACAGAGTCATGAAGTTATTACTATACAGTTGAAACATAGGAGAGTCCTAAGACCCCAAAGACATCCAGGACCCTACTGTAGTCAGCTGTCTCTCTATTCTCAGCCCTTGACAACTACTAATATGTTTGCCATCCCTATATTTTTGTCTCTTGCGGACTGTCACATAAATAGAATCATAAAGTATGTAAATACTTGTGTCTTGGTTCTTCCATTTACTATGATACATTTGAGATCCCTCCAAATTTTTTGCATATATTACTAGTTTGTTTTTCTTTATTACTGAATATGTTCTATTATATTGATGCACCTCTGTTAGTATAAACATTCACTCATTGAGGGACCTTTGGGTTGCTTCTAATTGTTAACAATTATGAATAAAATCTAGGTTTATTAATGAAAAGTTTTGGGGGTGATCATAAAATTTCATCATAGAGAAATGACTCAGCAATATTTAATATCCAGGAACGATATTGCTGGGCCACGTAGAAAATGTCTGTTTACTCTTATGGCAAATTACCAAGCCATATTCTATTGTTTTGCATTCACAGCTTCACATTATGAGAGTTTCAGTTACTTCTCATCCTCAGCGACACTTGTCATTGTCATTCTTTTTTAAAAGTTTGTCCATTAAAATAGGAATGTGGTAGTGTTTCGTTGTGGGTTTTATGCAAATTTCCCCAGTAACTAATTGGATTGCTTATTTTCTTCTTGAGTTTTGAGAAAATTCCTTTTATTTTTCATTTTTCTTTTTCTGCTACTGAGGATTGAATCCAGGGGGCTTTTAACCATTAAGTCACACTTCCAGCCTTTTTTTTTTTTTTTAAGATGAGGTCCTGCTAAATTGCAGAGGCTGGCCTCAAACTTGATATCTCCCTGCCTCATCCTCCTGAGTCACTGGGAGCACAGGTGTGCATGACCATGCTGGGCGAACGTTCTTTCTTTAATTAAGAAATAACTCTCAGGGGCTGGAGCGGTGGCTTGGCAGTTAGGCGCTTGCCTGGCATGCACAAGTACTTGGGTTCAAACCCCAGCACCACGTACACAACTAAGTGCTGGAGCAACCAAAGCCACAATAAAAATTTATTCCGTCTCTCTCTCTCTCTCTCACTGTCCTTCTCTCTTAAAAAAAAAAAAAAAGAAAAGAAATAACTCACATACCTGAAAATCTGCCCTTTTAGTATACAATTGGTGGTTTTTAGCATATTCACAAAGCTGAGCAATCATTGTTTAATTTCAGAATATTTTCATCATCCCAACAAGAAACCCCTTTTCCATTAGTCACTTTCAGTTCCCTCTTCCCCAGCTCCTCCCAACCACCAATCTAATTTCTATCTGTATAGATTTGTCTATTGTGGACATTATAGATACATGGAATCAAAATTTATATAGCCTTGGGCTGGAGCGGTGGCTCAGTGGTTTCGGCGCTTGCCTGGCAAGCACGAGGACCCAGGTTCAAACCCCAGCACCACATACACAACTGAGTGTTGGAACAACTAAGCCCATGTGAAAAACTCAATAAAGTTGTTTCTCTCTTTCTCTGTCTCTCTCACTGTCCCTCTCTCTTTAAAAAAAAAAAATGTATATAGCCTGTTGTGTCTGAGTTCATTCATTTCTACAGTGTTTTCATGGTTCAGATGTATTGTAGCATATATCAGTATTTCTTTGTATGGTGAAATAATATTCTATTTTATGGTGTAGTGAATTCCTATAATTTTATGTTGCCTCAGCATCCATTTAGAATACCATAAAGCACTAACTTTCTCATACCAGCAAGCAGGGCAAAATCATCCCTGACAGTTTCCAGTTCTATACCACACCCAAATGGCTCAAGATGGTGACCAGAAATAAGAACTTAGGAATGGAGGTTGTAGCTCAGTGATAGAACACTATCTAGTATGCATGAGGTCCTGGGTCCAATCTCTAGTACCTAAGAATAAAAGAAAGAACTTAGAAGCATCTCTCCTGCCTAGTAGCTCAGTGATAGAACACTATCTAGCATGCATGAGGTCCTGGGTCCAATCTCTAGTACCTAAAAAAAAAAAAAAAAAAAAAAAAAAAAAAAAAAACAAAAGAAAGAAAAAAGAAAAGAAAGAAAGAACTTAGAGGCATCTCTCCTGCCTTACAGATTTGGCTCCCCACTTTCTCACTACTTCCTTTAAATGGATCATTTTTGGACATTTGACCTTAAACATAAAGGTACCCACACCGTATTCCCTTGTATATACTGCTAATTGCCTTTCGATCTCTGCCTTTCTCTCTGTCCCTGTCTATCCTCCTGTCTCTGTGCCTGACTGTTCCTTTCAGCCTCACAAGACCATAGGCAGAGAATTGCCACCCCAACTCATGACACTCTCTCTTCCCAGGATCTGTAGGTAAACATCTTTGAACTTGTTTCCTCTTGTGATGATGTATTGAATTTGTGCCCTCCATCTGAAGAACTAGGGGTTGCTCCAGAGCAACCTAGCAAGCAAGGGAGAATGAAGGGTGAGTTCCCAACACCAGAGTGATAGTCAGGCAGGCATAAATTGGACAAGGGTTAGACAAGAGTCATAAGAGCATCACCCAGTATGAACAAGTTTACCATGTGAGGGACCCCTGGTCGTGGGCCAGACCCTTAGCATTAGACCAACTTTCAAGAAAAAGAAGTGTCCCTTGCAAGGCATGCTGTAAACACCCACATTTAGCTCCCTTTCATTTCCCATTGGGGTAGCATTGCTAGTCATTCTAGCGCTGGAACCCCAATTTAGCTGGTGGCTCTCAAAACATATAGCTTTGTGGACATATGTCTTCATCTCTCTTGGGTATGTAACTAGGAGGAGAATTGCTGAGTCATATGGTAACTGTGTTTAACTTTTTTTTTTTTTTTTTTAA
>PVKS010047383.1:0-12843 GCA_004027875.1 Aplodontia rufa | reverse complement strand
TATATATATATATTATTTCATTAGAAGCTTGTTTGATTGTTCAACAAATTTCTGAATAAAAAATGAGAAAAAAAACAACATAAAAAAGAAAATGTCATCATTCTTCTTAAAATTCTTATTGATTTCCCTTCCTTACTTGATATAAAAGATCTTGTCTTTTACTTTATCATGAAAATAGAGGCTACCAAGCACAAACTCTCTGCTCCTCAACATTCAAACCCGTTTTTACCTCTTTTGCTCCCATCTCAGAGGAAAGGAAGTCACCACCCTGCCAGAGTTTGCATGCCACAGTGTTTGAAATGAAGACTCCAGGGGCTGGAGTGGTGGCTCAGCAATTGGAGCACTTGCCTGGCATGTGTGAGGACTGGAGTTCAAACCCAGCACCACATACACAACTAAGTGTCAGAGAAACAAAGGCCAGATTTTTAAAAAATAAAATTGATTCTCTCTCTCACTCTTCCCCTCTATGTTTAAAATTAATTAATTAATTAAAAATAAAATAAAATGCAGACTCCAGAGCATGGCAATGCAACACCTGTAATTCCAGTGGCTCAGAAGGCTGAGGCAGGAGGATTACAAGTTCAAGGTCAGATATAGCAACTTAGCAATACCTAAGCAACTGCAAGATCCTGTTTCAAAATATATATATATTATTTTCTTAGAGCTGGGTATATATTTCAGAGGCAAAGCACCACAGGGTTCAATCCATAATACCAAAAAGAAAAATAAAATGCTAACTCTGAACACTAAAAATATTGAAGACGCTAGATAAAAGACATCCCATGTACATGGATCAGAATTAATAGTTAAAATGGCCACATGACAAAAAATGATCTACAGATGCAGAGAATCAAAATACTACTGACATTCTTCACAGAACTATAAAAAAAGAAACCCTAAAATTCATATGGAAGTACAAAAGACCTAGAATAGCCAAACCAATCCTGATCAAAAAGAGCAATGTTGGATGTATCACAGTATGGTTTTTTGGAAATATACTACAAGCCGCAGTAACAAAAACAGCATGCTACTAACATAAAAACAAACACGTAGACTAATGGAATAGAACGCATGGAAATAAACTCACACAGCTTTCGCCAGCTGATTCTAGCCAAGGTTGCAGAAACACACATTGGAGAAAAGACACCCGCTTTAACAAATGGGGCTAGGAAAACTGGATATCCATATGTGGAAGATTGATACTGGAGCACTCTCTTATCCTGTACAAAAATCAATCCAAATTGCACCAAAGACCTAAGTGTAACACCTGAAACTTAGAAACTACTAGAAGAAAACAGGAAAAACTCTGAGGACTCCAATAGTTCAGGAAGTACTAGCAAGAACTAACAAATGGGATTGCATCAAATTAAAAGCATTCTGCACAGCAAAGGAAACAATTAGCACAGTGAAAAGACAACCTACAGAATGGGAGAAAATCTTTGCTGGCAAATTTTCTGACAGAAGATTAATATCCAGAATATATAAAGAATTCAAAAAACTTAATACTCCAAATGGGCAAATCAATAAATGACCTAAACAGACACTTCTCAAAATAAGAAATTACTAAAGGCCAATAATTACTTGAAAAAACGTTCAACATCTTTAGCCATCAGGCAAATGCAAATCAAAAGCACACTGAGGTCAGCTCAGTGGCGCACACTTATAATCAACTCAGGAGGCTGAAGCAGAAGGATTGCAAGTTCAAAGCCAGCCTCAGCAATTTAGGAAGGTCCTAAGCAATTTATTGAGACCCTGTCTCAAAATAAAAAATTAAAAGGGGTGGGGATGTGACTCAGTGGTTAAGCACCCCTGGGTTCAACCCCTGGTACCAAAAAAAAAAAAAAAAAAAAAAAAAAACACCCAAAAAACCACAACAAACAAAAAAAAAAAAAAAAAAAAAAAAAAAAAAAAAAAAAAAAAAAAAAAAAAAGTACACTGAGATTCTATCTGATTCCTAGTCAGAATGACTATCATTAAGAATACAAAAATCAGGCTGGAGCAGTGGCTCTGTGGTTGGAGCACTTGCCTGGCATGTGAGGACCCAGGTTTGGACTCCCAGCACCACATGTACAACTAACAACCAAATGGAAAAATAAATAAAGCAGATTCTCTTAAGAAAATAAAATACAAATTAAGAAATACTGGTGAGTATGGAAATACTGGTGAGTATGGGGGTTGGTATGCACTGTTGGGAATGTAAATTAGTATAGTCACTATAGAAATCAGTATAGAAGTTCCCTGAAAAACTAAAAATAACCATGTGATCCAGGTATACCGCTCCTGGACATAAACCTGAAAGAATTAAAGTCAGCATAACATAGAGATACCTGCTTACCCATATTTATTGAAGCAAAATTCACAAAAGCCAAGTTATAGAATCAGTCCAGGGGCCCATGAATGGATGAATGGATAAAGAGAATGTGGTATATATACACAACAGAGTATTATTCAATCACAAAGAGCAAAATTATGTTATTTGTAGAAAATAGAACCAGATATCATCATGTTAAGCATAATAAGCCAGACTCAGAAAGACAAGTATTGCATGTTTTTTTCTTATAGGTAGAATCTAAGGGTTAAAAAAAAAAGGATAGGGGCAATATGAAAAGAAAGGAAGACTATTATAGAAGACAAAGGAAATGGGGGAAAATCAAGAAAGAAAAAGGGGATGTAGGGAATGATATGATCAAAGTATGCTAAATGTGTGTAAGAATGTGGTATAATGAAATCCATTCTTTTGTATAATTAATGTGTACTCATAAAATTAAAAAGCATAAAATTCTTTTGAAAATGATTTTAATTGGGGCTAGATCGGTGGCTTGGTGGTTAATGCCCTTGCCTGGAATGCGAGAGTACACAGGTTCAAACCCGAGCACCCATGTACACAAATAAGTGTTCGAGCAACAAAAGCCATGTGTAAAACTCAATAAAAATTGATTCTCTCTGTCTCTCTCTCTCTCTCACTGTCCTTATCTCTTAAAAAAAAAGAAAATGATTTTAATTATTGCATATTGCTTCTCCTAACTCATTTTAGAAAAAAAATTGTGAATTATATAAAAAATCATAACAACCTTTTGGAGTTATATTATATTCCTGGGTTTATCTGAATGAAAATTGGAAATTTATAATACACAATTTTTTTCCTGCCCTGAAATAAAAGGCTTTTTCCATTAAATAAATAAATAAACAGACTTTGTAACCAAATTAACTGGGCAAATCAACTTTTCCAAATCTCAGTTTTCTTTCCTGCACAATGGAAGCCATAACAGTATTCTATGATAATTAAATGGGAACACATGTTAAGTACTTAAAATAGCACCTGAAGAACTGTTCAAGGTAAATTCTATTGCTTGTGTTGCTACACTGCCCTTGCTCAGCTCCTTTCCCAAAGGCTCTTTAACAAGTTTCTGTCACCTTCCAGTAAGAAGCAAAAATGTCCTAATCTTGAAGACCTTTCTTGCCTAAGCAGGATCTCATTTCCCTTAGTTTTACAAGTTTCTGGGAGAAAAAAATCGGGGGTGGGGGAGGCGATCTACCCTTGCTATTCTTTTTTCTTGCATGTTCATCTTCCACCCACAACTAAAACTGCTCTGATAAAAGTGACCATGACCCCTTAGCTGTCAAATGTATCACTTTTTAGGTACTTTATTTTTCTGTAGTCTACATGGTAAACTCTTTGTCACTGGTCTCTCAGCTTCTCAGACTCTAGGGTCTCATTCCTTCCACCGGACTCTTTCCTTCTCCATTCCCTTTGGACACTCCTTTCCCTCAGCCCTCTCCCTACGAACTATCTTCCACTTCCTTCCCCCAGTTCTGATGCCAGCCTTATTTCATTGTTGCTATAATTATTTTAGTGGATGGCTCCACCTACTTTTTAAAAACACCTTCACTGAGCTACAACCGACATACAGAGAACTGTACATATCTAAATAGGTCAATATAAAAAATGCTAGCATATGTATATACCCCCTGAAATCATCACAACAATCAAGATAAGTGAATATAAAAGCCTCTCTTTAAAACAACCAATGACCTAAATTAGTTTGCACTTTCTACAATTTCATATAAATAGAATTATGCAGTATATACACTTTTGGTTTGCTTCTTTCAGCTAAATTTAAGATTCAGGCATGTTTTCACATGCATAGGTAGTTTCTTTCTTTTCTTCCTTTTTTTTTTTTCCCCTCGCCCTTCTTTTTTTTTTGCAATGCTGGGGATTGAACCCAGGACCTCGAACATGCTGAGCAAGTGCTCTATCACTGAGCTACATCCCCAGGTCCAGTTCATTCCTTCTTATTCCACTATATGACTATGTCATATTTTTTTTCATTTATTTGTTGATGGACATTTGAGTTATTTCTAGTTTGGGGCTGAACACAGCTGCCATGAACATACATATATAAGCCTTTCTATAGATACAGCTATAACTTTTTCCCACTCTTTAGTACTGAGAATTGAACCCAGGAGTGCTCTACAACTGAGTTTCATCCTCAGCTCTTTTTATTTTTGAGACAAGATCTTACTGAGTTGCCCAGAATGACCTTCAACTTGCCATCCTCTTGCCTCCGGTTCTGAGTCACTGGGATTACAGGATTACTCTGCACTTGCTATACTTACAGCTTTACTTACATACCTAGAAGTTCCAACTCTTCTTCATCAGATATCAACCAATTACCAGTTGGAAAAGTACAGCTGGGACTTTTAAATCAACATGTCCCAAAATCATTTGATTATGCCACTCGTTCCTCTACCCCAAAGTCTTCTACAATTCTCTTTCCTAATTAAAGGCACTCAAACCAGAAACAACTCTTCCTGTTTCCCTAACTCTCCCCATCACATGGCGAGGTACTAGGTCCCACCAATGCTGCCTTTTAAACATACCTCAAATAGAGTCTGTCACATTTGCATCTTAGTTCAAATGCACCCTTAATTCAAATGTGTATCATCTCTTAGTTGGACTAGCAAACTGTCTAACCTTTCTCCTTCATTCAGATCTCATTCCTCTCCAACCCATTTTTCTCTTTTACGGTCAAAGTGAATATTTTAAATTTCAAATCTGGTGTTGCTTCCCTACTGAAAAATTCTCAGTTGCCAGGTGAGCCACCAGGCTTACCTGTAATTCCAGCAACTCTGGAGGCTGAGACAAGAGAATCACAAGTTTGAAGCTAGCCTGGGCAATTTAGAAAGACATTGTCTTAAAAAAAAAAAGGGGGGGGGTGTGTCAGGGATGTAGCTCAGTAAGCACTCCTGGGTTCAATTCCCAGTACAATAAATAACACCCCCCCTAAAATCCCTCCTATGGCTTCTCTCTCTTCAAACTCCAGCTTTACAAAGGAAAAGAAGTGTCTTAAAAAACAAACAAACAACAACAACAACAAAAAAAAAAACAGTTCTCTCTCCAGACTCACCCCTTACCATTTCCCATCATGTTCTTAGTCTTTTCTGATTATGTTATTTAACTTTGTATCCTTAGTGCCAAAGGCAATACATGATCTAAGGTAGGCATGATATATTTGTGGGATAAGATAGGACTTACACTGATAGATGGAAAGAGACACACAGTTGGACATTCTGAACATATTCAGGAAAAGTAGCAGTACTTAGTACTATCTGCCTAAATCATAAGGAACAGGAAAGATTATGGTAGGGAATCCAGTCAGAAGATCAGAATGAAGCCAGATCACCATCAATTCCATGCTAAAAACTACACACTTTATCCTACCTTATGCTCAAAGACATACATAAGGATTCTGAAATGTGTTTAGAACCATCCTGTAATTTCTGCAGTTTGAAAAATAAAGGACAAATAGGGGGCAGTAAACTAAGAGGCTATCACATTAACCTAGGAAGAAGGGTCAATTAGAGCAGTTAGAGAAAGGAATAGAGCAATATCAAAATGGAATGAGGAGGAGGGTGGAGTGGTAGCTCAGCGGTGAGGACCTGGGTTTGAACCCCAACATCACATATACATCTAAGTGTCAGAGAAACAAAGACCAGATGGAAAAATAAAACTGATTCTTGGGGTAATAAATTAAGGGTAAGATATCATTTCATTCAATCTACTGGGGGAAGGGGAATACACAAGTAAATTGGAACCTAAAATTCACTGCTACGAGTTATGATATGATATGAGGATGCTAAAAGGAAACAAAGGAATACCCAATTCAGCCCCAGGAAATTAAGAAAGCTATATAGGATTGAGTCCCAAAGTATGAGAAGTGTTGAGCCCAGCAAATAAAGGCATTCCAGGGGAACGGACTAGCCTGTCCACAGACCTCAGGTAAGAGAACACTAGTCTAATAAGTCTGAAGAGTTCGAGATACAGACATATGCACATAAAATGTCCAGCAGGCAGGTGAAAATGCAGGTTTTGAGCTACCAACACACTATTTGGCTAAGAAATATATTTTTAACTTTGTCTTTTGGTGTCTCAGAATCATTGTTGGTGGATATTTAAATTACTGGAAGAACCTTACATATCAGGCAGATTGTGCATATTTGTAAGTCCTCCCATCAATTCTTCAAGGGTATTCTGCTTAATGTCAAAACCTGGGTTATGTAAATAAGCAAACATCACCAGTAGGAATGAGTCCTGTCTAAAGAGGGGAAATATTTACTCAGCTTCAGCAGTTTACTGCCTTGTTTGAATGAGAACCATAAGTAGAGAGATTTTCCTATTCTCCCAAAAAAAGCTGAAAATTGAGATTTTATGTAATATTTCCCTAGTTTTAAATTTTGGCAAATAATTACATTTAAAAATAAGACAACACTATGCCAAACAAAATGTGTCTGTGGACAGTTAGCAAGGGTCACCCATGTGGCACTTAGACCAAGTCTACTTAACCCTTACAGTGTTCCTTCTACTACTGCAAAGATCCTCATCTGGCACCTTGGTGATTCACTCAGGACAGGAGCTGTTTGCTTCCAACAAAATGGCCCCAAACTGATAATGCTTTGAGATTTTTTTTTTTTTTATTGCTTTGTTTTTGTACATCTTGAAACAATTTTTTGTGTCCCCTTACCCTGTCAGGATACCAGCTTCTAGTGTCACTGAGACATACTGCTCCCTTCAATTATAAGCTAGTAAGTCAAGTTTTCAGGTAAAGCAAAAGAATGAAGCCTGATGGAATTCCTAACGAATCTAGTATTTAAGATATGCCATCTCTTTGATTTTCTTAGCAATTATCACAGAGATGATTCCACTACTGAGACACTTGAAGATCAGTAACCTAAATCTGAAATATAAGAACAAATTCTGCTAAGACACCAAATAGTTTCCATTGTAATATACCAAGAGGGAGAAGGGAACAAGCCAAAAGGGAAAGTAAATGTTGCTGCCTGTTGAAAAATATCACATCTTTTAAGATATTGTGGTAAAGGGGACTGGAGCAGCGGCAGTTTTGCGCTTGCCTGACAAGCATGAGGACGACCATTCCAACCCCAGCACCACTTACACAACGGAAGTGTTGGGGCAAGGAAAGCAACATAAAAAAACTAAATAAAGTTGATTCTGTAAAAACAACAACAAAAAGATAATGTGGTAAAGTATAAATGTTTATAATAAAAGGTACACCATTATCTCAATTCTCAGGGGGCGCAATAGCACGATCATTCTTTTAGCAAGAAAAGAAGAAACAACATTAAGAGTAAACCAATTTCTTCTGAACAGGTAAATGAAGAAAGGAAACAAAAATAATCTGATTGCTTTTATTCATTCAAACACACCGGTTTCAGATGTTTTAACAATATGTTTATTAAGTCGCAATGTTGCTTTGAAAGTTTTTTAAATGTAACACTTGCAATATAACTTCTGTTAACAAAGTAGCAAGCTTAAAGTAACATACATAGGTTAAACATTCTAAACAAACCAAATGGCTGAAACAAGATTCTCAACCCTCTTCCCCCTAAAAAGTCTGAAAATAGTGGTGCATTCACCGGCCCCTGTTAATGGAAGGGGGCCGCGGGGGTGTCAGGAGAATGGAGAGTTATTACTGAGGACGAGCAGAGCAAAGCAAAGCAGGCCTCGTTCCGGTTGGCACGCAAGCTCGCAATTACTTAGAACAAGCATTATGGCCAGAGCATTCTTGAGTCAGTAAAACGAGAGAACTGGACACCTAAAACGGGAGGCTGACAGCAGCTCTGCCACAAGACCCAGAAGGCGGAAAAGTGACCTGCTTTGACCTCCACTGAAAACCGAGGCTCCTCCAACTGTTGTCTGAATCAAGGGGCAAGGTATTAGCCTCTCCTTGCTTGGATTATTAGGACAAACTCCCTGCGGCCTTCCCACTCACCGGGTGAATGTCAACACCGACAGCCTGCCTACTGTGGGGGAACCTCAGTGCGCGCGGTCCTTTCGGGAGAGGCGACAAGACAGGGAAGAAAGACGGCTCTGCGCGCCCCGCCTCCCCAGCCCTCGCCCAGCCCGGCGCCCGCGCAGGGGGCTGCAGCCGGTAAAAGGGATCCCGCACGTTCCTCACCTTTTTCAGCGCAGGCACCAGCAGCCCCCGCCACTTGGGAGCGTTCTCCTCGCTGAAAAACTCGTAGGGCAGCTGCTGCGTCTGCATGGTGCCCGCGGGGCGCCTCTGGGCGGGGAGAGGGGCTGCAGCGGCGGCGGCCGGGCCCGGGAACCGCGAGAGGGCGAGCTCGCAGCGCGGAATAGGGCCGGGGCTCCTCCGGACGACCCGGCCCCCTCCCGGCGCCGCGCGGCTGGGCTAGCCCTGGCGAGGCGGCTGGGGGGCGAGGCCCGCACCCGGCCACCCACCCGACACCAGCGCCAGCCACGGAGAGCGAACGCAGCCCGCCGGCGGCGGCGGCATCCCGCACCACCGCCCTGGGGCCAGGCCCCCCGCCCCTCCCCGGCCCGCCGGCGCCGCCCGGGGCTGCCCTCCGCCGCGGCCGCCGCCCGCTCGCCGGAGCCGCGCTCCCGGGCCCGGCCTGGCCGGCCGAGGAGCGGGCAGCTGGGGGAGGGCGTGTGGAGGGACGCTCCGGCCGCGGCGCCCGCTCAGCCCAGCCGACTCCCAAACGCCAGACCCTCCCGGCGCTGCGGAGCTGGGGCCGGGGTCGAGCGGGGGAGGGGGAAGGCCCGAGGTCGTTGCTGGGGAATCTGGCTGCCCCGAGCTGCTGCCGCCGCGGCCGCCGCCGACGCCGGTGTAGCGCTGGAGCTTCCTACTAGAGCGCTGAACCTGCTCGCTACTGAGCATGCGCCGCTGGGCAGGGCCGGTTCGCTCCGGGTTTTCCGACTCCCGGCAGAGGAGGAGGAACGCGCGAGAAAGGGAGGGTGCCGGGTCGGTCAGTGGCTGCGCTCTCGGGGCTGCAGGGGAGGAGCGAAAGGATCCCAGAAAGCGAACCCTGACCGAGCGGGGCCCGCGGGGGGGATGAGGATGTGCGAGCTAAGGCCAAACGTCCCCCATTGTATGGTCCTGTCGCGGCTGATCCCACCCCACTCTTGAAGACACTCGGCCTTTCGTTGCGAAGAGGGGTGTGTGTGTGTACTTTGTTCCCGAACGTGAAGATAAGGACTACCCAGAACATGCAATGTATAGTAAACAGACTGCAGAAAAGATAGGTTCCCTCTCACGAAAGCTACTGCTTAATATTTATTGGGTAGTAGAAGTGATTGCAATGTTTCCAATCGATCTTTCCATATCAAGAATAAAATGTCGTACGTGTAGTATTGATTTTGTGTGTTTAGATTCGATCTGTTCAAACCCATTTCAAATGCGAACTTCAATAAGCACTTAGCTCCAGTGGAAGTAGAGATCTTTTTTGCAGTTTCAAATCCCAAGGTATTTTCATATGCCCACCTCAGGACATTTTTTTTTTTAATCTTTCTTGGCTCTTTCAACTAGATAATAAACTTCTGGGAGGCAGATCTTTCGCCAGGGGCTGTACTCAGAATAGGCACTTAAATGTTTGTGAAATGCTAAAGAAACAACATCTATAGATTTAACTTCCATCCCAGGGATGCAGAAGTTTGTTAATAGTGGCACTATATGGCACAGTGCAGCACCATGACACCTCACAGCTTATTCTTAAATACTTAGAGTATCATTTCATTTGATCTTTATAATAACCTATTGTTTTCACTTCAGATGAGAACTAGTCTGGTTTGAAGTTGACGTTGTTGACATTGTGTCCTGCTACTCTGGATCACACAGATGAGAAACGTTTAAGCCATAGTTATTAGTCGTTATTCTCTGAATATTTATATAACATCTTAGATTCTTTTGTTTTAAAATGTGTACACATGGGCCAGAGCAGTGGCTCAGTGGCTGGAGTGCTTGCCCAGCATGCATGAGGACCTTAGTTTGAACCCCAGCACATACACAACTAAGCATTGGAGAAAGGAAGGCCAGATGAAAAAATATAATTCTCCCCCCACCCACCCTGGCTCTTTAAAAATAAAATGTGCACACATAATTTACATTTTAAAAATTCCCCACACTTTCAAAGTGTTCAAAATATTTTGAAATCCATCCATAAACCCTTTGGCTAAGATAGTAGAGGAGCCATGGCTTGGAGAGGAGTTGGCAATGAAAAGGGCGTTCAGAAAGAGAACATGTCAGTCATCTTTTCAAATGTTTAAAGGGCTGTGACATGGAAAAATGGTTTATGTGGTTCTAAATGACTGAACCAAGATCAGCCCTCTCAGGGAAACTATTCCTTGGCTTCACATTGCTTTTAAAATACAATTCAAACTTTTTACCATAGCTCACAAAGCCATGCATCTGGCTCCTATTTACATTCTTAACTTGGCTCACCACACTCCAGTCACACTGCCCTACTATTCCTAGAAAACACCTCTTTCCTATCTCAGAGGCTTTACTCTTTTCTCAGTCTGGAGCTCATAACTATTTCACTGCGTTGGTTATAAACATCAGGACCTCCAAGAGCCTTCTCTGATCAGTCCAAGCAGATCTCAACTGTGTTTCTACCAAAAGCCTTGCATATTTCCTTACTAGCACAGGCCAGTTTTGTTTTTTTTTTTAACTAGAGAGAGGGAGAGGGAAAGAATTAACTTATTTTTTCATCTAGGTTTTGTTTTTCTGACACTTTGTTGCATACGTGGTGCTGGGCGGGGGGGAGGGGAGGGATTCGAACCCTGGTCTTAGCGCATGCCAGGCAAGCGCTGTAGCCGCTGAGCCACCGCTCCAGCCCCAAGCCTATTTTTGTCGTTGGTCTCCCTCCCACTAGAATGTAAACTCCAAGAGAGGAACAGTATCTTTCTGGTTCATTATCGCATCCCCAGGACCTACAGTGCCTGCACAATAGATTTTTTGAAAGGATGAAAGTTGCTTGGAGAAAACTTTCAGGAAGACTACATCATCAAAAGTACCCCAGAAAACACGTGATCTTCGAGCGTGTGCAAGTTAAAAGTACATTCACTTCTTCAAGATGTTAGGGAGGG
The DNA here is from genome assembly GCA_004027875.1 of Aplodontia rufa. Lineage (NCBI taxonomy): Eukaryota > Metazoa > Chordata > Mammalia > Rodentia > Aplodontiidae > Aplodontia > Aplodontia rufa. The sequence goes on along the minus strand of PVKS010047383.1, from coordinate 1,436 downwards.
TTAAGTGGTTGGAATTTTTGACCTCCAAAGTCCCCTGGAATCTGTTTTAACTGCCGAGGAAAACAAGTCCTAGAAACATGGAATGCAGCTTCGGTTGGTGAAGCTTAGCGTCCGAAGCACGTTTTCACCAGCAGGGAAGTTTGGGAAGCAAAGACAGCAGGCAGCTGGAGAGAAGTTACAGTGAAGTCTCCAGGCTTCTCAACTCAGTAACCTAAAGGGGAGTGTGGGGGTTGGCACCAAGGTCACGCAACACTCGAACCCCAGCTTGCCTAATCTCCCAGGACAACAGGAAAACACGAGGGAGAGAAGACTGCCGCGCCAAACTCAGAACCTATAAGTTGAGATGGAAAAGTCCCCAGGGCCGCTCAGCTTTAACCGCCGACCGCGGCGCAGGCGCAGAGGCCTCCTGCGAGGCCCCGCCTCAGATCTAAGGAGCCGCGCGCCCTGGCGGACGTGACGCACGGGGGCGCGTCCAGACACTCTAGCCGCAACCCCCGGCAGGGCGCGTCCAGGCTGCGTAGCCGAGTTCCGAGTGCGTAGGAATTGGGGCGGCGACGGAGGGGGCAGGGCGGCGTTCAGCCCCTAGGTGTGCCGCCTGCAGGTGGACCTGCCGCACTCCCGCGTTTCTCGACGCCGCTAAACAGCACAATGGCACTTGGTGCCCTGCCTCCTTGCAGTCAGAATTATCGTCCCTGAAGCAAACTTGTTCAAGAGCTTCCACTGGCGTCCCAGGATAAAGTCCAAAGTCCTTAACCTGATACTCAAGGCCTTGCACAATCGTGCCTCCTACAAACCCATCACTCAAATGTTTGCTTCAATTGCTGCCTGGAAGGCCTATAATCCTATTCTCCAATTCCCGCAACGCAGCCCCCACCCCAGACCCCAGGTTCATGCTCGCCATGGAACTCACACCCATGTTGCAGACTCAGCTCCAATGTCCCTTCTCTCTGAACCCGTTCCTGACTCCCTTTGCAGGATTCCTTCCCTAGAACTTCAGGGCCGAACAGGAAAAACCAACAACTTTTTTTTTAAATTAAGGATTTGTGGTGTTGTACAAGTATAAATGCATATATAGTAACAATAATATGCCCCTGATCCTAACCCAGAATCACTCCACATCACCCACACCCCGTCTCTTGACTCTTCTATATTTATTTTCCCCCGTAACAGATATAAATCTCTCTATATATATGTATATATATATATATATAATTTAAAAGAGGACAGAGAAAGAGGAGAATCAATTTTTTTATTAGAAGTATATAGAGATACAGGATACAGTTGAGGGGGAAACATTATCAAAACAGTAGCAATGTATATAAACTTTGTTATCCAGGGGTAATGACAAAGCATAAACCATCATGGGTTTCACCTGTTGCAGTTTCCCCCAGAAGAACTCATGCGTTAAATGGGTAGCTCGTGGAGGAATGACATCG
>PVKS010047382.1:0-12858 GCA_004027875.1 Aplodontia rufa | reverse complement strand
CACTAGATACCCATTTAACACATGAGTTCTTCTGGGGGAAACTGCAATAGATGAAACCCATAGTAGCTTATCTATGCGTTAGCATTACCCCTGGTTAACAAAGTTTATACACATTGATTGCTACTGTTTTGACAATGTTTCCCCCTCATCTGTATCCTGTATTGCTATATACTTCTAATAAATGTGAAAAAAAAATAAATGAGGACATTTACAACAGTGAAAAGGATGCTGCTAATAAATATACGAGGATAATTGATCTGGGACTTTCTTTGAAAAATTAGAGATTATGTCACTGTAATAGATGATAAATGCCCTAACTGGTCAAAGGAACTTCAATTCATCTTCACTTCAAATCCTATGGAACTTTTCCTTTATTCATGCATCTTTGTAGAACTATTTCTCCTTCACATAACTTTTTGTATTTTTCTCAACTTGTATATATTGTCTCTGCTTTCACCTCCCCTTTCCCTCTCTCTTTCTAGTTCTTTCTCTTCTTTTCCCTCTCTGCTTCTCCCTCGCTTTCCACTTATCATTCCCTGATTCTATCCTCATCTCTTTCACTCTCTCCTTTCTCTTTTTAAAATAAGTGCTCTCTTCTAGATTCTGTATTGCCTCCATCCTATCAAGTCCATCCCAACTGGCCATTACCTGGGACTGAAATAAAGTTTTAATTTTAAAAAAAATTTTGTTGAATAGTTTTACATTCTTTGTTTTCTTTCTTTTTTTCTAAACTTAAAAACATGTGTGAATCACTTAGTGAGGCCCTGAATACCCTAGTGAGACCCTGTCTCAAAATTAAAAAATAACATAGTGCTGGGAATGTGGCTCAGTGGTTAAACGTGACTGTGGTCAATCCCCAGTAACCTGCCCCCTCCAAAAACAAACAAACAAACAACCCACAATATAAATCAAATGATTTATATTTATTTTTCTACAAAAAGACTTTTGGTAGGCAAATGATCTTCCAAACACATCTATCCCCTAATCCCTGGAACATGTGAATATGTCACATTGCATGACAAAAGGAACTTTGCAATTGATTAAGGTTATGAATTTTAAGGGAGTCATTGTGGGTCAATTGGGTGGCCAATCTACTTACATGAGCCCTTAAAAGTGGAGAAATTTCTCTAGTTAAGGACAGAAAAGATGCAGCAAATAAGGAAGTCAAAGAAATCCTAAGGGCAAGAAAGATTCAAATTCTGGGATGGATGAGATTATATGACAAGGGAGGCTTTGTGCAAGAACCAGCGAGAGACTCTGTGAGCTAAGGTAACCCCTACATCAGAGCCATCAAGAAGGCAGGACCTCAGTTCAACAAACATAAGAAAACAAATTATAGCAATAACCTTGTTGTTCTTGGAAGTGGATCTTCCTCCAGAACCTCCAGGAAAAGAAGAAGAAGAAAAAAAAGAGCCCTGCTAACACCTTGATTTTGGCCTCATGAGACTCTAAACAGAGTCCAGTTGAGGAGGCGTGCTTCTGATCTACAGATCTATGAGATAACAAATGGACAAAAAGCCACTAAATTTGTGGCAACTTGTAATAGCAGCAATAGAAAACTAATACAAAAATAAATTATATTTAACCCCACTTAATTTTGGGACATATGGCTTAGTAGTTCCTTAAAAGTAAAAAACAGATTGCCTCCCTCATCTTTAATTTAAGCTAAATTTGGACATATGGTATATGCTCACTGTCTTAATCAATGTCATGTTTTCTGTTTAAAGAATAAACTTAACAATCTACCAGGGCTCATTTTCAAGGCATACATCATTCCTGTCAACACTTGTTTCGTTCTCAATTTCAGAAAACTCTGTAGGAGAAACCTCTTCATTTGGCTTCTTCTAAATAGCTCTCTGCTGTAGATTAGATCTTAAGTGCCCTCAAAGATCCATGTGTTGAAGACTTGATCTCAAGACTGTGGCGCTATTGGGAAGTGGTGAAACCTGTATGAGGTGGGGCTTAGTGGGAGATCCTTGAGTCACTGGGGGTGTACCCTTGAAGGGGATTGTGGGACCCTTACCCCTTCTCTTTGCTTCCCAGACATAAAATAAATGGTTTTACTCTTCCACATGTTTCTGCCATGATGTGCTACCTCACCACAGGCCAAAAGCAACAGGGCCAACCAACCGTTAATCGAAATCTCCCAAACTAATGTGAAATAAACTCTTTTTCTGTATAAATTGATCATCTCAGTTATTTGTTATAGCAACAGCTGAATGACATACCCTCTGTCCTTGTAGAAGATTTAAGCAAAACATTTTGTTTCTTCCAGGAATCAAGGAACATATTGTTTACCTCATCACAGAATGGAATAAAGAGTAACTCAACTTTATAAATGGAACAAAAGGTCAGTAAGTCTGCAGAAACAAGTTGATTATGCCTAATGATTCAATTTATCAGTCAAATTAACCTTAAGAAAAGTTTTGCACTTCACAGCACATACAAAAAATATCTTCAACAATTAAATAAAACTCTTGCCTATTTTCCACAGGTCAAAAAAAATTCCTGTTTACTCCCAGCTATCACAAATTCCTATATACTTGGTTATGTGCGTATTCAATATAACCTACTCAAATATGAATTTGTCTTGTTTCTGCTACTGCAGAAGGATCTAGAAAAAGTAATACAAATTTTGGTTCCTTTTCTAGATAATACATACTCTTGAATTCTGTGTTTAGGGCTCCCAGAAATTTTAGCTCTACAAGTAGAATAATGGAATTTCCAGAAACCTGAACAATCTATGGAAGCTCTGGAGTCTGTTTTAACCAAAGAGATGGGGCTAGAATGGATCTTTCCTGACAGGGAAAGGATGGTGGCCAGGTCTTTGAGTTCAGATGGTAGAAATGAGTCTGAGATTAGAGTGGTAAATTCAAGGAGATGTAGGTTCTGACCTCATCCCTATATATTGTCTAGGATGTCTGATGGGTGGTCTGGGAAGCCTGAGCCTGAACACAAGGAACAATGGCTTCAGGAGACATGAAGAATGGTACCCATTGCAGGGCTTACTACAGCAGGAAAAGGGCTTCCTGCCTTGGATTAGATCAAGGGTTTGAATAATACATGTCTCAGCAGACTACAACAGCTGAAGGAATTGGAGGCTTTTCCCCACTTTTTATGAACAGCAGAACACCTTGGGACTCTTGGGCCATCCTCAAGTGAAGCGATCTCCAATGACTGATAGCATGTGTCAGACATTAAACATGCACAACAGAGTTGAAAATTGAGATGTGATTAACTACACAAACATAAAACAATGGGTATTTTCTATATGATTAACATGAAGCAAATTCATGCCAACTGTATGCGTATGTATATATGTGGGTGAGTAGAGGGTGGTGGGAATAGATGAAAAAAAGATAAGAAATTTGTTATAAAAAGGAGGGCCCAGCGGACAGGGCCCTGCCTCCTTTTGTTTCTCACAATTTCCCTCCTCATTTGGGTTTTTAAATATACACAGAAAACATGGCTATTGATGGTGGGTTTTTATCAGCCACAAGCAAGATGGCAGAGAATCTTGTAAGATGCCCAAGGAAGAAGAGTTGCTTCCTGTGTGTTTGAGCAAAAGCACAAACCAGTACTATGATTTACAGTTGGCCACTCCAATTTGCTGTACACTGTGCTATCAGAACATGTGTCTATGTGCTTTTTCCTTATGAGTGTCCAAATTGGTGCTTAGGAACTATGAGGACTTTGAGGCTTGAGCTGCAAAAGGAGATGGAGATGACATTGTAAGCACCATTATGGTAATTTCAATACTGATAGACTCAGAAAACACAACACTGCAATAAATCAGCTGCCTACTTTTTCCACTAAATCAATCTCTCTCTCTTTCAAACATACACACACACACACACACACACACACACACACACACACACACACTATTGCAAGAAAAGTAAGCCCACAAAGATACTTTATTAGTGAGTGGAAAGTCACAGATGACTTAACTTTCAAAAGTCAGGCAATTCTAAGTTCCTTCTGCAACTTTATCTCACCCACACACAGAAGCACACAATGAAGCATGAAACCCAAATATGCAAACAGAATATCTCTTGCACAAAGAAACACATTCTTGCAGTGCTGATTTTGCTTTTCTCTGCTCTGTAACTTTAAAATTACTTCCACCAGAGTCATATTCTTATCCATCTCTTTTCTGCACAATCTCCTTCCATACTGCCAACAAACTCTGAGCTTACAGGAAACACTTCTTGCTAATAAGAAAGTCATGGAAGAAATTAAATGCCAAGAAAGCTCAGGAGTCTCCCTCCCTTCCAGCCCTGCCCTGTGCTACGTCTACCTTAGCCAATTTGGCTGCATCTGTCTCCTGCTGCTTGATTAGTCCCAACTTGGCCTCTTGGTACATACACTCACCCCCTTTGAAGTTGTCCTCCCCACTTCTCTAATACTTCACATATATTAAAATGGGATACTGTAGGGCTGGAGTTGTGGTTCAGCTGTTGGAGCACTTGCCTGCCATGTGTGAGGACTCAGGTTCAAACACCAGCACCACATACACAACTAAGTATCAGAGAAACAAAGTCCAGATGAAAAACTAACTAAATAAAATTGATTCTCCTTTTCTTTTTCTCCCTTCAAAAAAATGGAATGCTATGATTTATATGGATGAGATAACATGAACCAGTGTAATGACAATCAAACCATTTTGCATATAAGTAATATTTTATTAGGATATGGTCATTATAAGCTCACATCATTGCTTTGATGATACTAAAGATAGAAAGCTAATCTCAGGACACTAGAAAAATTCCTTAAGGGTAAGAAAACAGACACCAGGTAGTGACACTCGTCAAGAGAACTTACAAGGGTGAACAGTTTCTTTAAGAGTCTGACCATCTTTTCCCACCCACCCTTCATGCCTCTTTAAACCCCTTTATCTCCTCTGAAGGCCAAGTCACTTCCAAGGCAAGTGAGGTTCTTCACACACCCCAGCTGTTCTGGCCACCAGTGTTGTGAGCAAAGGAGTCCAAGAAAGCAAGGGGATGCTCTGGACCAAATGCAGGTCCCGTTTTTACTTTTGCCTTGGTCCCACAGAGATTGCTAATAATTCCTTTCTTGTGGTGGAGAGATTCCCAGGGGGGAATCTGGAAAATAGTAGTCAAAATCCAGGTTTTAAATAAATGCAAAATATTTTTCACTTTAGATCTAATTAAACCCTTTAAGCTCATCCCAGATGACTGTTTAGAAGGAAAACCTGGCCCTATATGTCATATGAAACTACATTGTTGTAAGCTTGTTGTAAACCCAAAACTCTTCTGAAATACAGTCTTCAAACAAGACTAGTACTGTTTCAACATTGTAACCAAAGTCAGCAAAATATCCCTTCTCTTAACAATCTGCTTCCTTCTCTCCATCATTCCTACCTTTGATGTCCTTTATACAGATGTTGAAGAAATCTTAGACATGCTTCCTTCTTTACAATCCATTTTATAAGTGATTGTGACATTTTGGGATTTCTGAGTTCACTTTACATCCCTCAAATTCTCTAATCTCTCTGGATTTCTGTTATCTCATTTTGAAGAAGTAAGTGCTTTAGAAAGACAATCCCTCAGGTATGTCCCAGCTTAAACATTCCACGATTTTATGACAGAACTATCAAATAGCAGTGTCACATAATGCAAGCGAGGGCTCTTGCAATGTTTCAGTAAGAACTACAGCCATTTAAAAATAATTTGACAATTCTTTTGGATGAATTATTCTGAAGAAATCATTTGTATACATCATCCCGTCTTATCGTATTTTCACAGCTGCTGATGAGAAGCAATTCAACATGCCATTTTGAGAGAGCTGGTGAAATGAAAAGTGATATAGCCTCCCAGGTAAGTACCAATTAAAATTATTTCAAATAATTTAAAATGAGCATTATGTAATAGGCTTAGCGTACAGCTTTTGGAAGAAGTATTATTTTGTCTTTTGCAAGGGGAAAAGAATTCTCTTGATTCTCAGCTACGCAGGATTATCTGATGTCAAGTATTTCTGCAATGCATATTCTGCATTCCTCATTGTTATTTCAAGTCCATGGAAGGAGGAACAGCAACATATGCTGTAGCCTGAGTAACCCCTTTCCCTACTTCCCTCTCTTTGCTGTTGCTTCTTCTCCACAATCTCTGTGTATCCTTTCCTATTGCATAAAGAGTAATGCCCTATGGCCATTTTCTAATGCTGTCCTGATTAGGCCTTTCCATGGTGATGGGCAATACAGCAACTTCAGTATCCAATCACTTGACCATTTCTCCTTCCGATTAAAATAGTAAAATATACTATTTTCTAGAGCTCCCCAGAGTGGTTTGGATATCTCATTTCTCATTTTTCAAAACACCCAGAGATGGATTAAGATTTGTGTCATAAATACAGTGTCATCCAAAAGGATGTGTAGAAAATGGTTTCACCTAAGTATCAAAGTGATATGTGCAAAAAAAAAATGCTATCTACTATTTTTTGGTTTTTTTGTGTGTGTTAAAATGTCATCCAATACCTCATATACAGCACCTTTTTAGCTCAAAGTAACATGAATATCAGTTGCCAGGAAAGAACTTTCAAGTTTTGCTTATAGGATGTAGCTTGATTTTAAATATGGCATCCCTCAGGAAATAAAAAAGGGAGTTCCTGAAAGTCTTCATTAACTTTTATTAATTGCAACATAATTCGTCTTCAGCGAGAATAGCACCTTTTTATTTGTAAGCAGTTCTCCAAAAGAAGGGGCTATTTGGCAAACTTACAGCAGGTTCCAAGACTGGGAATTTAAATTTTACCTTTCACATGCAGTAAAAATATTTTCAAAACACTAAAATGATCAATTACAATAAAGACTTCACAATTGAAATTTCTTATTTCAGATTTTTAAAACTTACCTTGGGACAATAACATTTTGAAATGCATGCAAGTTCATTATACATGAAATACATAAAGGTAAGTTTATATTTTTTCTTTATATTTAAAATAATTAATATAGTATTTATGGGCATTTTAAACATTTAATTCATATTTTAATACAAAGTGATGAGATTTTGCTTTTAAATAAGTTGATCTTGATGCAGTAACTATTCTTTTCTTTCCATATATGAAAGTGAGAGATTTGGAACACAAACTTCTAACAATCCATCTAGCAGTAGGATCTTATGAAATAAGAAAGAAAAATTGTGACTTAATTTTAACTCTTTCATATCTTATTGAATTGATAACACCTACATTATAATAATAATGCTTTATATTTTTAGAACTTTACTTTCCCCAGCACATCTTCAAATGCATGATCTCGTCAACTCACTGGAAAGGTAAAATTAGAAAAGATCTTCATGTCCTCACTTGAATGTTTTCACTGGAATTGCTAAGCCTAGGAAAATTACCAGAGCCATAAAATCCTAACTTAAATTTTACCTTTTTGCAGATTTCAACAAAGCTAAGGATTTTTCACACTTCACTCTGTGCTTCTTGATGAAATCAGACACTAGGTGATTTTGGGGGCTATTCTGCTAAATGATTTAAAATAGCAGAACTAAAGCACAATGTATATTCCTGCAAGAATAGATATTACAGGCCACAAATAACAGTTTATTTCAGGGTAAAACCTCAGCAAGGAGTCCTACATGGATAATAGCATAGGAAACTTTCAGATGTAAGATGGCTTAGTTTTAAAATTGAAGGAGTATCAAGTGGCCTATATATGAGAAATTGGGAAGCTTTTTTTCCATACATACTTTTTAAAGTTTTTCCATAACTTATTCACCTAAAAGTTGTATTGAATACCTGTCTTGGTCATCTCGAGTGCTTGTTGGGCATTCAGAGATGAATAGTAACAGAAAAGAGCCAACATGTAGTGAGAACCTAGCAAGTGCTCAGTGGTTCCTGTAGAATTAAGGCAGATCCATAGATCACCCAGACAGAAAATAGGATCTCCTGCTTTCCAACACTGAGCTGTGCACATGGAGTTTGTGTTAAGTGCCTCACTGTCCAAGAGTAAGATGGAGTCCCTGACCTCGAGGAAAATACCCAAATATAGTGAGAAGGAAGGTCCATCCATCCCTCCCATCAGTCTGGTGCTTGCCTTTAAATAGTTTATTTATTTTTTTTAAATCATCTTTATTTAGTTTTTCATCTGGTTTCCATTGCTCCGACCCTTAGTTGTGTACGTAGTGCCAGGGTTTGAACCTGGGTCCTCAAACATGCCAGGCAAGTGCAATACCACTGAGCCACCACTCCAGCTCCAATAGTTTAATTTTACCAACTATTTCTGTCCCTCTCCAAAAAATAAAACACCAGCAGTTCAGGAACCTCTATGAAAGATTTTTTTTAAAGAGAGAGTGAGAGAGAGAAAGACTGAGTTAATTTTTTAAATTATTCATCTGGTTTTTGTTTTTCCTCCACTTAGTTGTGTGTGTGGCACAGGGGACCGAACCCAGGTCCTCTTGTGTGCCAGGCGAGTACCTACCACTGAGCCACCACTCCAGCTCTCATGGAGATTTTTTAAAGCTCCTTTTGATCAGTGCCTCCTAAAGAACTAGTAACTGTTTTATGCCTTCATAAATAAAGTATGAAGTCACCGGAAAGTCATGTAAATACAGTGAAGCTTGGCAGAATTTATGGCTTTCTGGTTGAACTGCCTTATCCTAAATTGGCAGCTGCAGACTCAGCTTTAAGTTTATCTAGGAGTCTGGGCAAGAGGCAGAGGTGTTCACCAAGTTACTACTTCATTAAAAAATAATACCATGCTAGCCAAGCACAGTGGCCCATACCAGTAATCCCAGTGTCTCAGGAGGTTGAGGCAGGTGGATAGAAAGTTCAAAGCCAGCCTCTGCAACTTAGCAAGACCCTGTCTCAAAATAAAATAAAAAGGGCTGAGGATGTCGACCAGTGGAAGCATGCTCTGAGTTCAAATCCTAGTTGCCCCAAAATAATAACAACACCATATTGATAAGAATGCAATGAAACTTCCACTAATTAAGACAGTGTGAAATGGCACAACTTTCTGAAAAACTATTTGCATGCAGCCTAGAAAGTTTCTGAAGCACTTTAGACCACTTCACCCCACCTCTTAACTAGAATCTACTCTAGGGGAAAGAATCAAGTATTTGGATCAAGATATAGTTATATGTATACTCATTAGTTCTTAGTAGTAATGATACCAAAATACTGAAAAATAGTTTTAGAAATATATAAGAAAATGGAACAGCTTAAATATATTATGAGACAGAAACTATGTAGTGGAATTTACAGCTATTTTATAGCATTTTGTTCTAAATGTTTTCAAGGATATGGGAAAATGTTAACTATAAAATTGTAAGTGAGGAGGCTGGAGCAGTAGCTCAGTGGTTACAGCGCTTGCCTGGCATGCATGAGGACGCCGGTTCAAACCCTAGCACCACGTACACAATGAAGTGTTGGAGCAATGAAAAGCCACATGAAAAACTAAATAAAATTGATTCTCTCTCTCTCTCTCTCTCTCTCTCACACACACACACACACACTGTCCCTCTCTCTAAATAAAAATTGTGAGGAAAACAGTATCAAACCATTATATACATGATGATCTTATTTAAATATAGTTACAGTCAGAAAGGGAAGGAAATGGACAAGGCAAGGCATATATAATTAAAAAGAAGGAATATAATGCAACAAAAACAAAAATTTATAAAATCAGCAAAATGTAACACAAGTTATTTTTTAGAAAGCAGAGGAGTGTGATATTAGATTAGGCGATGATTTATTAGACCATCAACAAAAGAAAAAATAAACCATTGTCAAAATTTTGTGTTTCCTGGATGAATGGATCCAAAAACTGTGGTACATATATACCATGGAGTTTTACTCAGCAATTAGAAACAATGATACTGCAGCCTTTGAAGGTAAATGGATGACTATGGAAGAAATCATGCTGAGTGAAGTAAGCATAACCCAGAGAACCAAGGGTCGAATGTCTTCACTCATTTGTGGAGGTTGGCGCTAGACCCTGGCCATTGAGAAACGAGGTCTATTCTCATGTTTTAAATCATGAAAAGGTGTAATGACATACAACCTAAGGCATTTGTAGAGATGTATTGGGAAGGAGTGGGGAAGGAAAAGAGTAGGTAATTGGGGGGGGGCTCTTGGGGGTAAATCTAATTTTCAGCATTTATATATATTATAGTATTTAATTAGAAGCTTGTTTGATTGTTCAACAAATAAATTTCTGAATAAAAAAGGAAAAAATTGTGTTTCAAAGGACATCATCAAAAATGTGAAAAAGAAGAAAAATGAAAAGAAAAAGCGAGAGGATGTTATTTCAAATTGTATAGAAGATTTATAGAATATATAAAGAGCGAATACAACTCAATAATTTTTAAAAAGTCAATTATATTAAATAGGCAAAAGAACTGATATTTGTTCAAAGAAGACATACAAATGATCAAAAGGCACATGGAAAGATACCCAGTTCTGAGCTGTCAGGGAAATGCAAACCCAAACTACAAGGACATACGTTCTACTCCATACACACAAAACCTCAGATAATAGCAAGTACTAGAGAGGATTTAAAGACACTGAAAACCTTATATGCTGCTGTTGGGAATGCTGCTGCTTTGGAAAGTTAACATGTGATCCACAGATTCCACATATACCTATTTACTCAAGATAAATAAAAATTATCTACACATTAAACTTGTATGTGAGTATTAATAGAAGCATGGTAATAGTATTCCAAAAGTAGAAATTACTCAAAATTATCTGATGAATGGATATGATACACTGTGGTGTATCTGTATGATAAAATGTTATTTGTCAATATAATGGAAATGAAGTATTGATAATTGCTACAACGCGGATGAAGCTTGAAAAAATTACACTAAGTGAAACAAGCCAGTCACACACAAAAACCACACACCATGTGTTTCCATCTCTCTGAAATATCTGTAACAAATAAATTTACAGTGAGAAAATAAATTAGTAGATGACTAATTCTGGGGTGTAAGGTTGATGGGGACCTTATTAGTGGTGACAGATAAAATGAACATGTGGTTTCTTTTTGGAATAATGTAAATGATCTAAGATTGATTGTGGTGATGGTTATACAACTCCGCTGAATATATTAAAAACCACTGAATTATGCACTTTCAGTAACTGAATTATAGAATGTGAATTATATTTCAATAAAGCTGATTTTTTTAGAACTCAAGAGAACAAGAATAATTGTTTTCATTATTTCATCTATTAACCCTACATGAACTCCTACTGTGGTCTGTGCTGAGCCCAGTGAAAAACACCCAAATAAACTTCTTGTTTTCAAAGTGAACCCTCATTTCACATGAGTTAAGTCTAACCCACGCTAGAAGTAACAGGGTGTGTGTGTGTGTGCGTGTGCGTGCATTTATACAAATTATACAATACCCTCACACAATACAAAAAACATGGGATGGCCAATATTGTTTCTTATTGAATTGCCTTTGTCTAAGAAATTGTATACAGCTTCATTAACTTAATATAAATGTATTCCAATCTCCGCCTGGGTTTCCAGCTAGTATCTCATTCTTTCCTGCTTTACTGTTTGCCAAATGCACACATCTTTTTGTTTCTATATCCAGAATACCGTACTGCACAGCCTCCCCTCAGAATCCCATGAGTCCCTGCACTCCTGGTCTCCCCAGCCCAACCCAAGCCTATCATTCCTTCTCTTCTGTCCCTGGTGTTTGCCTTCCACTCTCCCCCACCACCGTCACGCTGGTTCATGCCATAGTGCGCGAACTGCCTGGCCGCACCTCCCTCTGCAGCCTGCCCCTCCAGTTCTCATCCCCACACTGCAGTTAGGAACATCAACTTACATTTAGAAAATCATGTAACGTAGAATGACCACACTTCACACAATGGAACTTTGGCTGTCAATTTTGCTTTCTAATTCGGAATGGAGCCTTTCAAAGCTGGGATCCCCTTTGCTCCCTTTCCATCCCCACTCCCTTCCTTCTTGCCTGAAGACAATTTTATGAATTTGATGTTTAATTCCAGTTCACATTACACACACACCCACACCCACACACCCCTACCTATATATGCATACACAATATTTTTTGTGTATGACTTCTTTTTTTGCCTTTTCTTTTTTTAATATATTTTTATTAGTGGATTACAGTTTTACATAATGTTGGGATTAGTTATCACATATTCCTAGATGCACCCAATTCAGCAATGCAATTTGTTCAATATCCTCCCCACATCCCTCCACCTCCCTCCTCCTGTCCCTTGATTCCTTGCCTTTCTTCTGGGTCCTATACTATTCCTTAAAAACCCAAATACAGTGACATAATTCTTAGGTCTATGAAAAATATTTATATATATAGATGGCTATAGTATAAACAAAGACAAACTGCTTGGAATTGTGTGTGACTTCTTTCATCAGCATTCTGGCTGTGAGGTCATCCGTGTTGCCTGGAGCACTCAGTTGTCATTTCCATTGATGTATACTATTCCACTGTATCGTATGCTACCATTTGTTTTACTTTTGATGAACACTTGGATTGCTTCCAGTTTGAAGATACAAAATTCTTCAAACACAACATATCGAAACCTTTGGGACAGCATGAAAGCTTTCCTAAGGGGAAAATTCATAGCATTGAGCGCCCATATTAAAAATGAAGAGAGATCCCAAATAAACAAGCTTACACTTCATCTCAAATCCCTCCAAAAGGAAGAACAAGCTAACCCCAAACCCAGCAGAAGGAAGGAAATAATCAAGATCAGAGCCGAAATCAATGAAATTGAAAACAAAAAAAACAATAAAAAGAATTGATGAAACAAAAAGCTGGTACTTTGAAAAAATAAACAAGATAGATAGGCCCCTAGCGAATCTAACCAAAAAAAGGAGAGAAATGAGGC
>PVKS010047381.1:0-12853 GCA_004027875.1 Aplodontia rufa | reverse complement strand
CCCAAAGGAGAAAGAGTATTAAATGATTTTGGGGGGGGAGGGTACCAAGGATTGAACCCAGGGTTGCTTAACCACCAAGTCACATCCCCAGTCCTTTTTTTAAATTTTGAGACTGGGTCTCACTAAGTTGTTTAGGGCCTTGCTAAATTGCTAAGGCTGGCTTTGAATTTGCCATCCTCCTGCCTCAGCCTCTAGAGCTCCTGGGATTACAGGCGTGGGCCAACACATCCAGCCAGTACTAAATGATTTTAAATAATAATAATAATAAAAAAGTAAGGACCTGAATTATGAGTCTTAAGAAGCTAGAAAAAGAGAAAATTAAACCAAAAGTAAGTTAAAAGAAGGAAATAATAACGAGCAAAAAAAAATCAATGAAATAGAGAACAGAAAAACAGAATTGATAAAACCAAAATATGCTTCTTTGAAGCCAGGCATGGTGGTGCATACCTGTAATACCAGAGACCCTGTCTCAAAATAAAAAATAAAACAGGCAGGGATATAACTCAGTGGTAAAGCGTCCCTGGGTTGAATCCCTGGTAAACACACACACACACACACACACACACACACACACACACACGACGGTTCTTTGAAAAGATCAACAAAAGTAAACATATCAGGGATCTAAGGTGACATCACAAGTAATTCAAATGTTTAGAAGATATAACAAAATACTATAAATGAATATATACAAATTATCTCAATAACTTAATGAAATGGGCAAATTCCTTGAAAAACACAAACAAAGAGCCCTTAAGAAGAAATAGATAAGCTGAATAGCATTTACCTGTCATCTAAGCTAACTGAATGTGTAATTAAAAACTTCCCATAAGGAAACTCCAGACCCAGATGGCTTTGCTGGTGAATACTTCTTCTATTGTTTTGTTTTGTTTTGTTGCACTAGGGACTGAACCCAGGGGGCACTTTATGAATGAGCTACATCCCCAGTCTTTTTTTTATTCTTCAATTATTTTTTTTTTAAGAGAGAGAGAAACAGAGTTAATTTTTTTTTTCATCTGGTTTTTGTTTTTCCTCCACTTAGTTGTATATGTTGTGTGGGGGATCAAACCTGGGTCCTCGTGCATGCCAGGCACACACTCTACTGCTAGGCCATCTCCCCAGCCCTCGCTCTTTGAGACGGGGTCTTGCTAAGTTGCTTAGCATCTTGGTAAGCTGCCAAGGCTAACCTCAAACTTGTGTTCCTCCTGCCTCAGCCTCCTGAGTTGCTGGGATTATAGGTATGTACCACAACACCCAGTTTTATAGGTGAATTCTAACCAAAGAAAGGAATAAGCTCCATTTTTTACACATTCCTCTGGAAAAATGGAGAGAAAAGAACACTTCGAAACCCATTTTCTGATGTAAGCATTACCCTGATAGGAAAAATAGACAAAGATATTACTAAACTACTGGCCAATGTCCATAATAAACAAAGATGTAAAAATTCTACACAAAATTTTAGCAAACTGAATTCAGCAATAAATAAAAATAAACCATGACCAAATAGAAGTTATCCCAGGAATAAAATGTCACCATACTATTTGAAATCATTTAATATAATTGACTATACTAAAATGTAAGAAAGAGGGGCTGGAGCGGTGGCTCAGTGGTTTTGGCGCTTGCCTGGCAAGCATGAGGACCCGGGTTCAAACCCCAGCACCGCGTACACAATTAAGTGTTGGAGCAACAAAAAGGCCATGTGAAAAACTAAATGAAGTTGTTTCTTTCTTTCTCTGTCTCTCTCACTGTCCCTCTCTCTTTAAAAAAAAAAAAAAAAAAGTAAGAAAGAAAAGCCATATGATCATCTTAATAAATGCACAAAGAGCATCCAACAAAATTCAACACTCATTCATGAAAATACAAAACAAAAATACCTCCATGGGCTGGAGTGGTGGCTCAATGGTTAAAGCACACGCGCAAGAACTTGGGTTCAAACCCCAGCACCACGTACACAACTAAATGTTGGAGAAATAAAGGCCAGATGGAAAAAGAAATAAAGTTGATTCTCTCTTTCTCTCTAACTCTCTTTAAAACAACAACAAAAGAAACAAACAAAAAAACCTCTCCATGCTAGGAATAGAAGGGACTTCCTGAATCTGATTCAGTGCATCTACATAAAGACCTATTAGTGAACATCAGATTTGATGTTAACTTTCAGTGCTTTCCTTCACTAAAACTGGGGAAAAGGCAAAGATGTTTGCTCTCAACACTTTTACTCAGCATTATACTTAAAGTCCTAAGCAACAAGATAAGAAAAAGAAATAAAAAGCACGATAAAAAGAGTAGTAAAATTGTCTTTATTCATAGGTTCCATGATTATCTATTCAGAAAATCCTAATGTGGGCACAATGGTGTGCATGTATAGTCCCAGACATAAAGTAGGCTGAGAGGGTAGGACTGCTTAAATCTAGGAGCTTGTGGCCAGCCAGACCAACCTAGTGAGCCCCATTTCAAAACAAACAAACAAACAAACAAAAAACCTATAAAAAAGAACTGTCTCAAAGTAACAGCATACAAGCTCAACATATAAAAATAAATCAGTTGTATTTCTACATACTAAGAACCATAGGAAACTAAAACTAAAAATTTAACAGGATTTAGTTATCTATCATACACATACACACCTACACAAAGATGACATTTGGAATAAGTTTACCAGGAAAAAACCCACAATATACATATACTGCAACCCATAAGAACTGTTGGAGAATTTTTTAAAGACCTAATAAATAAATGAAAAAATATGTTATTTTCATGGATGGGAAGAATGTATACTGATAAGACATTAATTCTACTGAAATTGACCTAAAGACTGAATTCAAGAGGCTGGAACAGTGGCTCAGGAGTTACAGCACTTGCCTGGCATGCACAGGATGTTCAAACTCCAACACCACATACACAACTGTCAGAAAAACATAAACCAGATGAAAAAATAAAGTTAATTTTCTCTTTCTCTCTCCCTCTTTCCCTCTCTCTCTGTGGGAAGAAAAAAAAAAAAACTGACTTCAACCTTCTTTAAAATCCTAGCAGGCTTTTTTAGAAATTGACAAGCTGACTCTAAAATTTATATGGAAATGCAAAAGATACAGGATTATTAAGAAAACTGTCAAAAACAACAACACAGAGAACTTTACCTGATTTTAAGACTGATTTACTGTAAAGACAGACACTGAAATTAATGGAGCAAAATAAAGTCCAGTAGCAACATGCATGGTCAAATGACTTTCAACAAAGGAGCTAGATCAAATGGATAAAAAAGGGATAATATTTTCAACTAACAATGTTGGAATAACCAATATGCATGCATAAAAAAATGAATCTTATGCCTCTCACCATATATTAAAATCAACCCAAATGGATCATAGACCTAAATGTTAAAACCAAAATTATAAAACTTCTAGAAGAAAATCTTTGTCACCTTGGGTTAGGCAGAGCTTTTTTGTTCTTATTTTTGTTTTAGGTACTGGGGATTGAACCCAGTGGTGCTCAACCACTGAGCCACATCCCCAGCCCTTTTCATTTTATATTTTGAGATAGGACCTTGCTAAATTGCTGAGGCTGGCTTTGAACTTGCCATCATCCCAGCCTCTCAACTTGCTCAGATTACAGGTGTACACCACTGCATCTGGCATTAAGCAGAGGGGCTTTGTTTATTTGTTTGTTTTTAAGAGAGAGGGACAATAAGAGAAAGAGAATCAATTTTTATTTAGTTTTTCATGTGGCTTTCATTGCTCCGACACTTCAATGTGCATGTGGTGCTGTGGTTTGAACTTGTGTCCTCACTCATGCCAGGCAAGCACTGTAACCACCAAGCCACCGCTCCAGTCCCTAGACAGAGTTTTTTAAGTAGAACATGAAAATCCTGAACTACAAAAGGAAAAATCTGTGAATTAAACTTCATTGACGGCTGGTGTGGTTTCTCAGTGTTTGGAGCTCTTGCCTGCCATGTTTGAGGACCTGAGTTCAAACCCCAGCGCCACATACACAACTAAGTGTTGGAGAAACAAAGGCTAGATGAAAAAAATAAATAAAATTTATCCCTTCTCTCTAAAAACATAAAAAAGACTATACTGAAATTTAAAAACACTGCTCATAAAAAAAATTTAAAAAATAAAAATAAAAACACTGCTCATCTCAGAAAGCTATTTATGAAATGAAAAGGCAAAACAAAATATTTACACAGGATCTATCTTATTCAGTACTTTAATCTACAAATTCTACACCTTAACACAACAACTAATTGGCTTTTTATTTATTTATCTTTTAAAGAGAAAGGGTAAAAGGGAGAGAGAGAAAAAGACAGAATCAAATTTATTTTTTCATCTGGTCTCTGTTTCTCTGAGTTGTGGTGCTGGGATTCGAACCCAGGTCCTCATGCTTGTCATGCAAGTGCTCTAACCACTGAGCCCAGCCCACTATTCTTTTTTAAAAAGAGGCAAAACATTTCTATAGATAATTCATACACACACACACACACACACACACACACACACACGTGCACACAAAATATACCCACCACATCCTGATTGCAAAGATACGGAAGTTATAATGCTCAGAAATATACTTTATGAACATAAAAAAATATATATATACCCACCACAAATGCACAGATATCCACATGAAAAAATGTTCAACATCATGAACACTGAGGAAACATGAATTAAAACTACAATGAAACACTACTACTTACCCAACAGAATGATTAAAATGAAAAAATACCAATTGATAGGGAGGATGTGGAGCAATTACAACTCACTGTCACTACTGGGGGAAATGTACAATGGTTCAGTCACTTTGACAGGTTCTAATGAATTTAAGCATGCCTTTATCATATGACCCAGTAATCTTACCCCCACAGACTTGCCCCCACCAAAATGAAAACATCAATATGATTACTTATATTTGAACATTTATGCAGTTTGCAAATACTGTGAAGAACTCAAAATGTTCTTCAATAGATAAACAAATTTCCATAAAAGGAAATAAAAGACATAAAAAGAAACAAACTCTTGATAAACACATGTTTGGTTTTAAGACTTTTAGTACTGCCTTCAGTCTTTCCTCCCTTCAAGTGATATACCTTCAGAGGATTTTCATAATCTCAGTGACTCGGTTATAAGCAATGGTTACAAATGTTTGCAGCAATACAAGACAGGAAACAAATAACTGAAAGCCATTACCAAAGTGCAGGGTTGGGCTTAAACTCAGATATCTGGATAACATGACAAAACTAAATGATAAACTTGAGAGATGGTATATGAATCATGGAAAGAAATGTTAGGGGGCTGGAGCGATGGCTCAGTGGTTACAGCGCACTTGCCTGGCATGCTCGAATACACGGGTCAAACCCCAGCAACCACATAACACAGCTAAGTGTCAGAGCAGCAAAAGTCATGTGAAAAACTAAATAAAAATTGATTCTCTCTTTCTCTTTCATTGTCCTTCTCTCTTTAAAAAAAATAAATAAACTATTAAAAAATGTTAGAATACTGTAATGATTTAAGATATAGGGGTATGGAATAACATGTTAATTTTTTTCACACACCCTAATATAAATTAAAAGAGGTTAAAACCCATAAAAAGTGAGTACTAAATAAGAAAGAAAAATCAAGGAAGGAGATAAAAAATAGAAGTAGGAATTGAAAGACCATGTTGACCAAAAATAAAAACAAACAAACAAACAAACACACACACAAATTTTTTTTCCTTGGGAAATTGACACAGCAATATCATCTTTAGTATGAAATTGTTAAAAGAGGAGTTTTCTTAGGAAAAGAAAGGCTATGTTTTATTATAATGAAGCAAAAACTTTGGAAAAAAGTCTAGTTTGAAATATTCTAAGGACAATGATATTGGGAATAAGACTGAAGGGAAAATTATATGCAGAATGGGCTGCATGTTATCTACATAGCCACCATAACTGAAGCTCTCAGAGTGAATGTCACTAAGCTGTGCAGTATGAGGCAGTAACTTGAGGAATCCATCGTAACTAAAGTTAAAGGAGGAAGTACCTTATAAAACAAAACCAAAACATGAACTGAGCCCTATGATCCATGGACCTACCCCTTTCAGAACTGTTCCCCACCCATTAATCCACAGACCCTTCAGACTCAATAAATAAGGGGTTCATCCTCCTCACTCCCAAACTTGTCTCCCCATTCACATAAATGGTACCAATACCCACCCAAACACCCCATACAGGTCTCCCATTTCTTCCCTCTCTCTCCCTATCATATATCTACTAAAGTTAATTAAAGTTCCTAAATACCAATCCTCTTTCATTTTCCTTCTTTCTATTCCCAGTGGTAGTTTATTTAGATTATCAAACATTGTTCACCAGACTACTGTTCATAGTTTCTTAACAGGTCTCTCTGACACCTATCTTTTCCTTCTATCACTTAATCCCAAATACAGAGCCTTCTCAATGATTTTCTAATGTATAAATTTTGTACAAGTCTGTTCATGTCTTAAAACTGCTCAGCACAAAACCCTTCACAATACCCTTCCTACATTCCTCCTCGTATTCTGGGTTCCATCCAATCAACTATTGGCAACTTCCCCCCATAATTTATCTCACATGGTATTCCTTCTACCTGTTGGGCTTTCCCCGTTCCCCATAAGTATTTCTGAACCTTCCTTCAAGGGATGTTGAACAAAACAGCCACATGAAAAACTAAATAAAATTGTCTCTCTCGCTTTCTCACTGTCCCTCTCTTTTTTTTTTTAGAATCTTAGAATTTTATTTTACTTTTTTCCTTTCTTTTTTTTTTTATTAGAAGTATATAGAACTACAGTTGGGGGGGACATTATCAAAACATTAGCAATCTATGGATATAAACTTTGTTGTCCCTCTCTCTTAAAAAAAAAAAATTAAAATATACAGGGAAGGGTTAGGGATGCAGCTCAGTGGTAGTAGGTTGAGTTCCCAGTACATGGTGGGAGTAAGGGGACATACAATATAGACTCATAGTATGCAATTGTACTTGGGGTTAAATTCTTCAGGCAGAATACCATTTGAGAAATTGTTAATGCAAAGACAATTATGTGTTCCTTTAGTGTATGTAGTCAAAGTTGAAGAAAGAAAATAAAACTTACTGTCCAAAAGGATACCAACGATGCTTAGTAGTAAAAAACATTTTGCTAAGTTCTTCTATCATGGGTCCTTGCTCAAGGAGTTCAACTTTTTCTTCTAATCTGGTTTTTAGTACTTGATCATGTGTTTCTTCATTATTGTGTGCAGGATCTGGTTGAGGGATAGGCTACAAAATAATTGGTAACAAACACATCAAAATGTAGAAAGGTTAACCAGGATTTGACTGAATTACCATTAAACACCTTATTCAGGGTGGGAAAGCAAGTTATCAGAACAGTTTTATTTAATTACTCAGTAAGGTCAGAAATATTTTTCTTCTCATAAATTTTGGGCTTCTTTTCCAATAATAAGATTCTTACTAAGTTATTTTTCCCAATAATATAAAGTATTTATTACTTTTGTTTCTATTTTCCAAAAGTATAAATTGGGCACATTATTACTTTTTAACTTAAAAGTTAACAGTTTACTTTATATATATCATTAAGGTGACATACAATGAAAAACCTTTCATTGAAAATGACAATTCTTGGAGCTGGAGTGGTGGCTTGCAGTTACGGCGCTTGCCTGGCACATGCGAGAATATGAGTTCAAACCCCAGCACCACCATGTACACAATTAAGTGTCAAAGCAACAAAGGCCACGTGAAAAAAATAAATAAAAATTGATCCTGTCTCTGTCTCTGTCTGTCTGTCTCTCTCTCTCTTAAAAAAAAAAAAAAAAACATTAAAAAAAAAAAAGAAAGAAAATGACAATTCTTGGGCTAGTGCATTGGCTCAGTGATTAGAGCACTTGCCTGGCATGCGCAAGGACCCAGGTTCAAACCCCCATACCAAGTACACAATGAAGTGTCAGAGCAATGAAAGCCACAAGAAAAACTAAATAAAATTGATTCTCCTTTCTCACTGTCCCTCTATCTTAAAATTAAAAACAAACAAACAAAAAAAAAACTGGGCACAGTGGCACATGCCTGTAATCAGTGACTCAGGAAACAGAGGTAGAAGAATCATAAGTTCAAAGCCAGTATAGGCAATTTAGTGAGACCATGTCTCAAAAATAAATAAATAAATAAAAAGGGGGCATAGCTCATTGGCAGAGCACCTTGGGCTCAATCCCCAGGAACACACACACACACACACACACACACACACACACACATATCACTGACTAGGACTGGGGACATAGCTCAGTAGTAGAACACTGGCTTTGCAAGTACGCCAATATCCAGCACTGACCTGGAGGGTCAAGGTACCTACATTTTCAATATAAATGATGTTAATGTACGTAATGATGACCGTAACAATCAACAATGTTATATAACGTTACTCTGAGGAAAATGACATGCTAATATTGATATAATGTATGTGACAATGGTTACAATGGCTTGCTTTACAAATAAACATACATGGGGCTGGAGTGGTGGCTTAGCGGTTATGGCGCTTGCGCTTGACTGGCAAGTGCCAGGACGAGAGTGCAAACCCCAGCACCACGTACCCAACGAAGTGTCTGAGGAATGAAAGTCACATGAAAAACTAAATAAAGATTGCTTCTCTCTTTCTCTCTCCCTGTCTCCTCTTAAAAAAAAAACAAAAACAAAAAAAACAACCATACATATATAATCACAGTACAATAAAAATCTGATTTACAATCAGATATGAAACATTCAAACACAGATGTCTTTT
Organism: Aplodontia rufa; assembly: GCA_004027875.1. Classification (NCBI taxonomy): domain Eukaryota; kingdom Metazoa; phylum Chordata; class Mammalia; order Rodentia; family Aplodontiidae; genus Aplodontia; species Aplodontia rufa. The sequence goes on along the minus strand of PVKS010047381.1, from coordinate 4,081 downwards.
TTATATTCATACACTATTACTGACAACTACACTATCCTACCACTGTACTATTACAACACATATTAAGCTTAAGTTCATGGAACAAGAAAACCTCTGTAAAGACCATACACGTAAAGACACGGAGGGGGCACAACTGAGTAAGTAGTTTAGAAATGAAAAGTATTGAAGGTATCAATGAGAAGTGGAAAGGAATCAAGTTAGAGTCTAGGAGATAGTAGTCTACCACTAGGTAGTAATTTACGAGGGATAAGAAATGAGTAAGTGATGGCACACAGCTAAGAGCCTAATAGATAATTCAAAAAATTTAAAAATTGAAGGCTGGAGAATTGGCTTAGTGGTAGAGTGCTTGCCTGGTAGGCGCAAGGATCCAGGTTCGAACCTCAGCAACACATACACAACTAAGAAAAACAAAAACCAGATGAAAAAATAAATAAAATTTATTCTGTCTTTCTCTCTCTTTCTTAAAAAAAAAAGAAAAAGAAAAAGAAAAAAAGAATGTGCACGTCGGTCTCTGATTCAGCCATTCAGTAGTTTTGTGGCCTTGGGCAAATAATTTAAACTCAATTTTCCTTTCTTTAAAATCCAGAAGTAATATCTGTCTCATGAGAGTTTGATAATGATTAAGTGAAATAATAATTTGTATCATGCTTTGTTGTCACTAGGAGGACTCTAAGCATTTAATAACAGTAGGTAGCCATTAATATTTCTTTTAAGGTCCCAAACAGGAATAGTGATATAAATATATTATTATTTTTTGGTGTCAGGGATTGAACCTAGTGGCGCTTAACCACTGAGACACATCCCCAACACTTTTTCTTAAATTTTGGGACAGGTTCTCATTAAGTTGCTTAGAGCCTCGCTAAATTGCTGAGGCTAGCTTTGAATTTTTGATCCTCCTGCCTCAGCCTCCTGAGTTGCTGGGATACAGGCATGCACCACTATACCTGACCTGATATATTTTAAAGAAGAAGCATTCCTCAGACATTCAAAATAAATTAAAAAGATTATTCCTTTTGTATGAAGTGAAATATTAGTAAAAGTCTTTGTTTTTTTTTTTTTTTTTGAGAGAGAGGAACAACTTTATTGAGTTTTTCACATGGCCTTAGTTGCTCCAACACTCAGTTGCGCACGTGGTACTGGGGTTTGAACCCGGGTCCTTGTGCTTGCCAGGCAAGCGCCGAAACCGCTGAGCCACCGCTCCAGCCCAGTAAAAGTCTTTGTAAATTACTATTATACCCTAAAAAAAAAAATTGCTATTATACCCTGAGACCTACTAGCAAACATGGGATTAGAGCTGTGAAAGTTGTCAGAAACAAAAGGGGGTCACTTGTATTTAACCCTAATAGAAAAATAAGTAAATAAATAAAGCTGAGAGGTTCAGAAGATGATCTCATGCACATATTCCTGATAAGAAGAAATAACAAAAAAGACTGTCAGAACCACAACCTTGCGCAAAGGCCACTGTAACCTTACACAAAAAGATTACATCACCCGGCCATCTGTCCAACAAGTACCTGGTCAACCTTGGACTGACTCCACCCTTGTGACTGATCCCTGTAACCAAGGACTGCTTCAAAACAACTTTGGTAGTCCTCTTCCTTTTGCCTTTAGAAACCTCCCCTTGTCTGGACCACTGTACTTCCGCTGACTAAGGCCTATGGCGTTTGTATTCTCATTGGAGGGCTCTGCTGTTGTCTAATAAGCTCTTTAGCTTTGGAGAATTTACTCCTGTTGTCATTTTTTAAATGTCATCAAAGTCACTGGCAAGTGTTAACAAGTGTTCATGGTCCTATTCCCAAGCAGTCCTAATTCTAATACATCAGGAATTCTCTGAGGGGACATATGATGTGTGCATGTATGAAAATGTAACAATAAATCCCTTCAATGTATAAAACTGTGCTGCACCAATAAAAAAATTCTCTCTGCTTTGTATGATTTAAAAAAATATTTTTCCAGGTACACAGATAAGATGATATTTGAGATTAATGGATTCTTTACCATCTACAACAAGAGCCCCTTGGCATTCCAAATTTCTTATTGCAGTACTCCTTGACCAAACTTCAAAGAAAGGATACATGTTTCAATAGAATGAATGAAATAAAAGCAAATATAAACTTTACGAAACACTCAACTGTCATCTTGAATTTCCCTTGTTTTTCTTAGGATTTTTAAAATTTGACTTTTGAAAATTTTCAGTAAATCAATTACTAAAAAGATGTATTTGCTAAGCATGGTAGTGCATGCTTATAACCCAAGTGACTTGAGAGGTTAAGGCAAGATCATAAATTCAAGGCCAGCCTTGGCAACTTAGTGAGACACCGTCTCAAAATAAAAAATAAAGGGGCTGGAGTGGTGGCTTGGCGGTTATGGCACTTGCCTGGCATGCACTAGTACATGAGTTCAAACCCCAGCACTTTGTACACAAGAAAGTCTAGGAGGAATGGAAGTCACATGAAAAACTAAATAAAAAAATTGCTTCTCTCTTTCTCTCTCTCTCACTGTCCTCTCTTTCTTAAAAAATAAAAATAAAAATAAATAAATAAATAAAAATAAAAATGCTGGGGATATAAATCCGTTGTCGCTGTGGGTTCAACCCCCAGTGTGTAAAACAAACAAAAAACCCTTATTTTTATTTACATTTTTGCTTTGTTTTTCTAAATCATTTTTTTCTCCTTATGTAATATTGTTTTCCCAAACTAGAAATCCTAAATTCAAACACACATCAGGCAGATGTAAAAAGGAGGACCATTTTACCTGCATCCACGAAAAATAACCAACAAGTTTTAGATTCAACCAAGCTGAAGAGCTTAATATTAGCCCCAATCTTCAAGGAAGTATACAAGGATGGAAGAGAGATGAACTGGTGGTTGGTAGAGACAACGACAACAAAAAAGGATGTTATCGTTTGATGATACCTGATATAAAGCTAGAAACTGTTAAAGAGACATGATCGGGAATGAAGAGCTACAGGATACCTACCACACCTCTAAGCCCAGCAGCAAAAGCGCATGGGAGACAAGCAGCAACTACTTAAAAGGGGTTCTGGGGAAACCATGTCCCCAAGGAACAGGCAATTCTATTAGAGAGAGAGGGTAAAGGCAACACTCGGGAAGAAGTTAAGATTTTATCAATGATAGTTCAGCTTGAATATTATGGCGGGACATTTTGAGAACTGAGGATGGAAGCGTCAGATTCAGGGATGTAAAGAGTCACCTGGGGTTAAGAGTCTGGATGCTGAGAAATGACCTGGCAGTCTTGGGCTTCTTTCCTGCTACAAAAGGAATACAGCTTGTAACCAAAGATCTACAGATAACAACGGAAGAAGACATAAGACAGTGTGAGCTGTACAGTGTACAGGCCAAAACTCAGTGACATAGGCCTATTTTTGTACACAATGCCCAAAGAAATGAAACAAAAGCAACACTGGATTCTTACTGGCTGGGATGCACAGGCAGGCAGACAAAATGGTGAGATTCAGAAATGGAATAAAAACTAGCAAAGAACAATAATCTAATTTGTCAAATCAACCAGCTATCTGGCACTAATGATTTTTAAAAACAGGTATCATTAAATGTATCATTGTCTAATTATTTTCTCCTCAAAGAGCAAATCAAATATTACCCAATCTAGAAGGATGCTACACTGTATTAAAGAAATTGAAAAACAAAAAGCATTTTGAACAAAGTACAAAAAAGACTTAAGGTCCTCCTTTTGGGTCGAGACGGCGGTGTTTCTGTGTGCAGATGCATAAGAAAATCCCAAGACATCTGACAGAATGTACCGAAGAATTACTTGCTTAAAACCTGATAGTCAATCCCGTGACTTGTTGTCACCTGTTCAGAAAGCCACGCTGCTGCAAAGTTCATAAGATGAGTAATCTCTGGATAATACCAGTTTCTTTTTCTATTACAAGAAAAGCTGGTGATGAGAAAGACATCCAGAAAAAGAAAACATGAAGAGAAAGCATATAGTTCGCAATTATATATCTTTTTAATTAATAACTAAACCATGAACTAATGGTTTTTTTACTTTCAGCTAATTAACCTTGTAATTCAAATTGAGTAAAAGTCATACTGACTTG
>PVKS010047380.1:0-12850 GCA_004027875.1 Aplodontia rufa | reverse complement strand
TTTCTCTCTGCTTCTCACTCTCTCCCTCTCTCTTAAAAGAAAAAGAATAAAACCAATAATAAAAATATACTACACGCACACACACACACACAAAAAAAACTTAAGGTGGACAGGAAAAAGAAAGATTACCTTCAAAGGAATAAAAGTTTGACAGAGAACTGTCTTCTCAACAAAAACACTGAAGCTAGGAGACAGGGGAATAATCTTCCAGTTACTAAGAGACAATAATTGTCAGCTGGAATTCTACACCACCAAGAATGGAAACTGTGACTTAATTTGACACAACAAACACAGGCAACCTTACCTGGCCTGGACATGGGCAAGTCTGATAGATTGAATGCCTTTTAAAGAATGGTGTTAAAACAAAAGCCTTTTTAGACAAGTAAAATAATGTTTTCTAAAAGTAGATGCTCTTTAAAAGAAATTCTCAAAGGTAATAATAATAAAGGTCATAATAATTCTCAATAATAATAATAATAATAATAATATGTTATGAGTAAAAGATATATTTTTGTTTTCCCCTTTCAAGAAATGGAAACAGGGCTGGAGCTCAGTTGTTTTAGCACTTGCCTGGCACAAGTGAGTACACAAGCTCAAACCCCAGCACCACATACACAATGGAGTCTCGCAGCAACGAAAGCCACATGAAAAACTCAATAAAAATTGATTCTCTCTTTCTCTCTCTCACTGTCCCTCTCTCTTTAACAGAAAGAAAGAAAGAAAGAAAGACAGACAGACAAACACGGCCATGCCCATCACCCCAACTTTGTCCCTGCAGATGGAAAACACCAGGGGGTGATGGACAAACAATTAGGAAGAAACCTGATTCTCTAGATGACTACATAGAGCCACCTTGCCAACAAACCCACTCAACCCAGTACCACTAAGTACATGAAAGAAAAATTGACTTGCAATGTCTTCAAGTCATTATATTTTTAATTTAGATTGTACCCAAATTTAAATTTAATATTTATTCTCTAAGCATTTAATTTTGATTATCCATTTCTGGTTCATATAATATTCTGGTAAGATGTTTTTAAATGCCAGGAAATTTATATACCTAATAACATAAACTCAAATTTTTAAAAAATAAATGTCAGAACTTCTAAAAGAAATAAACAAGTATTACACCACAGTGGGGGATTTTCACACAATTCTCTCAAGCATGCAAAAAGAATTAATTAGGATACACACAGTATTACCAACACAATTAATGAGCTTGAACTAATGCACATATTTAGAACATTAGTGCCAAAAATGGTGAAATACACATACTGTTCTAGCATATGTGAAATATTTATGAAAAATTACTATGTACAGGGTCATTACAGTAGCGTCAATAAACTTCAAAGAATTGTTATCTTTGCAAACTACATTTTATGCATATAATTCAATTAATTTAGAAATTAAAAACTAAAATGTGTCTAGGAAACTATGATACATTTAAAAATTTAGAAACACATAGTATGGTAGAGACTGATCAGATACTGGATCTGTTCTAGATAAAACTATTTGCCTAGTTTCCACTCTGAGTGAGAATGAAAAGAATATGTGATTTCCAGTATAAAGCAGTTAACACAAGTTGAACTTCTCTACAAACTCACTAAAGATGGTAGAGGTACAAAATGGTAGAGGTGGCTTTAGAGAGCCACCTAACTAGGAATATCAGCATTGGACACTACAAGTTTGAAAAAATAAATATTTATTGACAAATCACCAAGATGTTGGAGTTGTTTGTTATATCAGCTAGTATAAAACTTATCCTGCTATCCTAACCATACCAATATTGTTAAGACAGGCTTCAAAAGATTGTAATTGGAGTCTCTTGCATTATTTCTCCTTTCTCTCTTTGGATATGCAGAGAAAAAATCTCGAGAGGGTAGTGAATACTTAATTAAGATGAGCTCATCATATTGCATAAGGATTAAGAACCCTAGTCTCTGGAGTCAAGCAGATATGAATTTGAATCTTGGAGCCACCATATACTTGAGATGTGACCTTGAGTCAATCATTTCACTTTACTCTCAGAAATCTAGTTTTCTTGACGGCAATATAAGTATAGTACTCTCAACTTTAAATGGTTATTTTAGGATTAAATTTAATAGGTTAAAAATGCAACATTGTGCCTCATTCGTAGTAGTTACTACTACTATTACTAAACTGTTCTATTTAAAAGCAATACCAATATACCTCGATTAGAACCATTAATAGAATTATCCCTTGACTGTGCTCCCTGCTTACCTCCTACCCCAGATGTTAGTGCACGAGGCCTAAGAGATCCAGAAATGGATGCGAATTCATAGTAAAAACCAAACACCAACATGAAATCCTGTGACCTGCAACAGCTTGGCTCTAAAGCCTCCAGGAACACAGATCGAACCAAGTGAGTCCCAGCCCAATCAGGTTACAGCTTCTGTCCTTCACTTAATGTGAAAGCTTCCTTTATCCTTCTAAATGAGCTCCCACTTTACTTGGCTAATTTAAATGACAAATTTCGGTAGTTTGCATCCAAGAAGTCTGGAGTAATATAACTTATTCACATAATGTGGGTCATTTTTTGTTTTCAGTCTACAGTAGCAGATAGTTTATCTATGTAACACCAAAACAGGTAAAAACGGCTACTACATTCACTCAAGCTCATTTGAATGCATGAACACATTTGATTCTTATTTCACCATGCAACACCATGGCTGCTCAAAAGACTAAGTTGGTACCATTCACCTGTGTGGAGATGGGCTTATTCCACCACTCATCTCTCTCAGGGAATCAACAATTCCTTGGGAATTTTATTCAAATTAGCCCTTTTTTATATAAAGAGAGAGAGAAAGAAAGAAAGAAAGTTAATTTTATTTTTTCATTTGTTTTTCTTGTTTTTCCTCCACCTAGTTGTATATGGTGCTGGGGATCAAACCCATGTCCTTGTGCATGCTAGGGAAGTGCTCTACTGCTGAGTCACCTCTCCAGCCCCAAATCAGTAGACTTTTATTAATAATATCTAGTTCATGTTGCAAAATGATACAAATGTCTTCACAGGTCTAAATTCCGCAGACCTCCCTTTAAATAAAAATTAGAAGCTTATCATTGGTGTAAGTATCACTAATATATACTGAGGCAGTAACTCTAAGAAACAGAGAAAATAAATTAAAATAAAATCTCCAGGGGCTAGAGCAGTGGCTCAGCAGTTATGGCACTTGGCTGGCACATGCAATGACACAGGTTCAAACCCCAGCACCATGTACACAACTAATTGTTGGAGCAACAAAAGTCATATGAAAAACTAAATAAAAATTGAACTTTCTTTCTTTCTCACACAATCCATCTTTTTCTTTAAAACAAGAATTTTTAAAAAATAAAATCTCCAAATAAAATTAAATAAGTACTTTTCTGGTTCCAGCCTTACTCCACAACTTGTTAATGTTTTTATGAAAAAAAAATTATAATTTCCTGCTTAGATTTCTTAAGCAATCAGAAGAAACCTTGCTCAGTCCTGGACTGATTTCAGGTAGGTCTCTGGGACCAAGCAATGTGAGGCGACAGCTGACAGATTAGGTTTTTCCATACTGGACATACTCATGCTGGGAACACACACATTTATACACTGAATTCCAATGTCTTTTGCCTGAGGCAATTTGGAGTTGTTGCATTTAATCACCTTTGATACAACACTCTGATACCTTGATTAATAAATCTTGGGGGAGAAAGCTCTTTAAGAAAGTCAATTTGATTGTCAAAGACATTTGAGAGAATCTGTCTCCTTAGCACTGCCATGAGCAGTTAAAGAGGAAGTCACTGGAGATAGCTCAGAAAGAGTCCTCTAATCACAGTGGATCTATGAGGCAAGAGGGGTCACTGCTAGGGCTAAGAAGGCTTGTTATCAGAGTGGGGGAGATGTCAACTGTTAAGTGGAGCCTTCACATTGCTGGGAGGAATCCAGTTGAAAAGTTAAGAAAGACCGCCAGTACATTCATGTCAAAACCACTGAACATGAAGCTCAACCCCTGATGAAAAGAAGGAGCAAAGGAGATATTCTATACTTCTCTTTCAATCCCCATCTCCAGTTCATCCTCAAATTCTATAGATTCTCCCTCTAAAATATGTTTCAAATTTTGTCCCCTTCACTTTATTTCTACTACCAATCCCCTCCTTGGAACCATAACCATTTCTCCACGACAGCATGATTAGGGTCACTTTATTCAACTAAACTCCCTTTAAAACTGCCATATCATCTTTCTGTCACATAAATATTATAATAAAACATCCTCTTTAGGCTTTCTGGGGGTATTCCTTCTCATGCTACAAAGTCCCTCTCCCAAGAAGCCCCTGAAATCCCATGCAAATTTTGGTACATGTATGAAGATTTTTTTTCCAAAAAAGCTACTAAAACTGTCATCATATTGCCAAAGATATTTTTTTAAGAGAAAGGGGGACAGTGAGCAGGAGAGAGAGAAAAAGAGAATCAATTTTATTTAGTTTTTCATTTAGCTTTTCTTGCTCAGACACTTTGTTGTGTACATGGGGCTGGGGTTTGAACCTGTGTCCCTGCACATCAGAGGTGTGTGCCAAAACCACTGTGTTACCACTCCAGCCCTGTCAAAGGGTTTTTAAGCTGATAGCTACCAGTCCACATCAAGTCCAAACTCTAGCTTGGCATACAAGATCACCTAAGATCTGGCCACCACACTGTACATACTGTTCCCTACCTCTAGGACTTGGACTTACATAGTTCCATCTCCCTACAATAATCACTTGACAAATTCATACTGTTGTTTCATCATCACTTTCTCTGAGAAAAATCTTTGATACATGGGAGCTGGAGCAGTGACTCAGCTGTTATGACCCTTGTCTGGCGTGCATGAGGACCTGGGTTTGAACCCCAGCACAAATAAGTGTCGGAGCATGAAAAGCTAAATAAAATTGATTACTTCTTTCTCTCCTTGTCCCTCTCTCTCTTTAAAAAAGAAAAGAAAACTTTGATACTTCATTCAACAACGAGACAGAAGTAGAGATTTTTCCTTTGGTGTGCTACAGACCCTTGTTTACATTTCTACTAAGGCATTTATGCATTGTCTAAGAATCCGTTTATAAGTCAATTTTCCTACTAAATAGAGAACTTCATAAGGGAATCATGTCCTAATCATCTCTGTATGACTGGCCTGTCAGCAGGGCCATGAGGAAATCTAGTTCCCTAAATTTACTGTAAAATTGCATGTATGATTAATTATGGGTCTATATACCTCAACATGCATGGTCACATATAAGATTTTACGTAGAAGGGGCTGGAGTGGTGGCTCAGCAGTTTTGGCGCTTGCCTGGCAATCACCAGGACCTGGGTTCAAACCCCAGCACCACGTACACAACTGAGTGTTGGAGCAACTAAGGCCATGTGAAAAACTCAATAAAGTTGTTCCTCTCTTTCTCTGTCTCTCTAACTGTCCCTCTCTCTTTAAAAAAAAAGATTTTATGTAGAATATCAGGGATTCAATGTTCCATTTGTAAGAATTCAAGAAGATCTGCTTAAAAACCCTTATTTATGATAATAAAGTTTCTGTCATCAGAAAGAGGTATAGAATGCCTCTATCACCCTTATTGTTTTAATTCCAGAAACAGAACTAAAAATCTTTCCTTAGAGCAGAAATGTTGAAATCAGATAAAACTGATTTTGAAATTCAACAGAGTCACTTTGAAACTGTGTGACCCTAAACCAGTTATTAATAATTAACATCCTGGATCTTACCTCACCTCTACAATTGCTGATGAAAGCTGCCTGATAGGATTGCATAAAGATTAAATAAGACATCATAAGTAAAGGGCCTGGAGCCAAGCTGGTCCTTAATAAATGCTAGTACCTTCCTCCCTGCCCCACTCAAATGAGCTATATAAGCCAGCTTAAAACGACCATGCAGAACAGAGGTATAGGACGCGCCCTTCCTCCCATCCTGTCTTCCCCAGTGCGATGAATATGGATCCTCCCCTCTGGAACTCATGTTGAAATTTAATCTTCATTATGACGTTTTCTTGATGTCTCATCTTTTTTCATTAGGATTTGAATTGTTGTACAATCATAAATGCATATAAAGTAATAATATGATATGAATTTGATCCTAAACCATAGTTATCCCCACATCGTCCACATCCCAGTCTCTTGAGTCTTCTATACTATGCCCCTTTAAGAGATATAAATGTCTGACATATTAAGACATGAAAACAAGTAGGACCTTTAAGATAAGATTAAGTCTCTGCCCTAATTAATGTATTAATTTATTTATATGAATAATGGATCAGTGAGTGGATTATCTCAAGAGTCAGTCTGCGTAAAAGCCAATTGGACTAGGTCTGTGTTATGCTCCATGACTATCTTCATATGATGTCCTGTGTCATCTTATGACTCTGCCGGCAAGAAGACCATCATTGGATCCACGAACCAAAATAAGCCTGTTTTGCTTATGACTTGTCCATTCTCAGGTACTGTTTTATTTGCAGCAGAAAATGAGCTAAGCTACCCAGGTTAATATTTCTGGTTTTATTGGATAAGAGCTTCTCTTCCTCCATCTTTCCACTACATTCCCTGTGGCCTCTTCTAATAAGGATACCGCAATGGATGAGACCCCACTCTACTCCAGCATGGTTTCATCTTAACTAATTATATCTGCAACAACCTATTTCCACATAAGGTCACATTCTCTGGTACTGGGACTGGAAATTCAACACATTTTTTTTTTTGAGGGGCTAGGTGGGATGAAAAATTTAACCTCTAACAATAGCATATGTGTAACTAAATTTCCAGATGGAGAAAAAAAGAGTATAAAATAGGCTACAAAAACGACCAAGAGTTTTCCAAAATTAAAATGAAATATCAACCCACAGATTCAAGAACTTTCAGCAAATCCAAGCAGGATAAATATAAAGAAAGTCACACTGTAGTACACCATAGTTCAAATTCTATAAATCAAAGAAACAGAAAAAAATCATAAAAGGAAAAAAAGGCATATTTGATTTGAGGGTAAAAAAGAGGAAATGTAGCTGAGTTTTTAACAAGGCTATAAAACATAAAGGACAGTAGGATAATATCCATGAAATACTGAAAGAAAAAATGCCAACTTAAAAATCTATACCAGCAAAAATAAATGTCAACAATAAAGGTGAAAAAAAACCTAGGATAATTCACCATCAGAAGCTGGAATTTAAAGTTCTTCATAATGAAGGGAAAATGTTCCAGATGATCACATTGGAACAAAGGAAATAATAGAAGAGTACCACAAATAGGAAGAATGGAGAAACATATTGAAAAGTCATTTTCATATTTAAAAGCAATATTTACTATTTAAAATAATAGCAAAATATTTAGAGATCTCTAACATAGAAAAATAAATAACAAATGTATTATATGAGGAATAAATAGAATTATTCTGTGGTAAGGTTATACCACTTGTGTGTGTGAGAGAAGTGGTAAAGGACTCATTCAAATTAGATTATAAAAATACAAGATATATAATGTAAACTTTGGATTATATAACATAATGAATCCCAGTATCGTACGTAACTATATTGAACCAGTTTTTAAAAAGCCAATAGAGGAATAAAATGGAACGAGAAAATTGATTGTATTTAATTATTTATTTGTCTATTTACTTTTGGTACCATGAACCCATGATGCTTAACCACTGAGTCACATCCCCAACCCTTTTGATATATATATTTTTTTTAAATTTAATTTTGAAACAAGGTCTTGATAAGTTGCTCAGTGCCTTGCTAAATTGCTGAGGTTGGCTTTGAACTTGTGATCTTCCTGCCTTAGCCTCCTGAGCTGCTGGGATTACAGGAATGAACCACTGCATCTAGCTATTGTATTTTTTTAAAGGCAGTAAAGCAGAGGAAAATGAAAAAAGATAGATGTTTCAAACACACACACACAGAGAGAGAGAGAGAGAGAGAGAGAGAAATATAAAACCAATTGCATAGAATTTAAGAAAGAAAATATAATCAGAGATAAAGAGAATAATAATGATAAAAGATTTCAACAATAATATACAGAAATACAAAAGATGTTCACCTAATAACAATTTCAAAATACATGAAATACACACTTAGAGAAAAAAGAAAAATAAAGAAATTTAAATATCTATGATTTTAAATAGAAATTTTAAAACATTATTTTTCCCCACAAGTCTATTCGAGAAAAAATGAAAAGAAAAACTGATGGAAGAGAGAGGAGTGAGAACCATTTTTTGACCTTTTTTATCTGCCTATTGGTCAGAAAAAAAGATTCTTAGATAAATATGAGCTAGTTCATTACAAGAAGTGGGGAAGACCACACAGATTCCAAGGTGGAAACAGTTTGTGAAACAGCTGGGTTGGAGGGTGTTGTGATTTATCTGAGGTGTTTCACCTGTCAACTTAGTCCAACATGTGAAGCAGGATCTAAGAGTTAAGCTACTAGCCCTGCACCTAGAGAGAGTACCATCTCAGACTCAAATAGGAAGATGTCTTTGTAAATGTTTTCAGGTATTAACTTACTATTCAGTTGAACTGTGTGAAATTGCTGTTTCAGTAGGTTATTAAAAAATGACTGAATATAAGCAATTTCATACTTCCAACTTTATGTTTGCATGTGTATGCTATAACACAAAAACAATATATACTTAAATATTGTTTCCATACCACTTTTGAAGGATCAACATGTCATGAGCAGAAAATTTCCCCTGAAACCTTTCTCTGCTGCTAGGTAATTATAAAAGTGACATTATGTACTACTAGCATATTATAAGCATTAGTTTTACAAGTGGTGTCCATTATAGCCTTCTACACAGGTCCACCCCATGAAATAAATGATTGCTCTCTGAAAACACATTGTCTCAGATAGCTCGATAGTCATTTCAGGTCAGCTGAGCCTTTAAATAAATTAAAATCAGAATGAAACGGATTTCTGTCATTCACCTTAGTCCTTGACAAACTCTTCAAGACCAGCACATGATCTGTTCTCTGCCTGTGGTATCATTTCCTCCTCCTCCCGTTATCCCTCTCCTGTTGCATAATATAGTGGCTATAGCCACTACAAACTCATACTGGTTTTCAATCAGACTTTGGCATCTTGCTTAAACCATTAGTCTCCAATTTATTGATCCATTTCAGCCACAGTATTCCCTTCAGTTGGTTTACAGACAGACCGTAAACTAGCAAGCCCTCCTCAACCTACGAAACGGAGAGTTGTTTTTAATGACACAACTCATCATTTTTTTCTCCTTCCAAATGCCAAGGAGAAAATAAATCCAGGTGGCTGAAACATAATAACTATGTGTTTATATATAATGTTAATTCTGTTTAAAATAGTTATTAAATAAAATCCTGGAAATAATAATAATGATGGTTTCATAATATTGTGCATGTACTTAATGTCATGAAATTGTACACCTATATACAGTTAAAGGGTAAATTTTATCTTATGTGTATTTTGCTACAATTTAAAATTCTAAAAAAAAAATTCTTGCAAAAAAAAATAAAAATAAAAAATAAAAGACAACCCAGGTGCCAGTGTCCAGCACAAATGCTCAGCTGACTACATTAATGGGTTTGCTTTTCAAACAGTTTGGAAAGCATGCCAGGGTCACCTTGTGGTGAGATGACTTTTACAGCCAAGATGACTCTAGTTGTATAGAGCTGCATCCCTAAAAATCTTGATTTTATAAACCTGTTTTCATTGAGTAATAGGCTTATATGTAAAGAAGTTGTGACTATAAATACATCAAGAATCTTTCCTAAGCCACTCTAGTATATGTGTTGGTTCTTTTATGTACTTGTAAAATAAAAAATGTACTGTTGAAAAACAAAATAAAATAGTTTATTAAAATTTTGAATCATGTTAAAAGAGTCTTCATGATATTCTAAAGTTCAAAATGCTATTATGGAAGTATTCTTATAACTCCTAGTAATATAAAATAACACATGAAAAGGTATTCAGAAATTTTTGATAAATTGTATGTGATACACTCCGTTGTCTCTGTAAAGTTCTCACACTTGTTTGCACAGTCAGACTTTACCAATGAAAACTCACTGAGACGTAAACCTTCAATAATAATTCATCCATTGTGATAGCTAGAATCAATCTGAGGATTAAAGACAAGTCAGTGGGAAATAGAGTCACTGATGAGATTTTAAAGAGGATCACTAATAAACAGAAGGAAGTCACTAAATATCTATATTCACCAGATGCCTGGGCCTATACTATAAACCTATGGATTCTCTAAGAATAGTTCTGCAGTCATGGAAAGGTTTTTTTTTTTCCTTAGATAAATTCATTGAAGCTGAGATACACTTTGAGTTATTAGAGAATACATTTCTCCTGCCGACCATAAATAAATATAAAATGGAAAATAAAGGACAAATTATATATTTAAAATTTTTCTTACATGGGTAAAAAGGTTTACAACTTTTTAAAATTTACATTAACATTTTAACTCACATAAATAAAAATTTTAAACTAAATATTTATTTTTAAATAATTCACTTAAATATTAATTTTACTTTAATTTCTGGCCATGAAGAATTAACTGTAACAGGCATTTCTGTCTCACCATAAATGTTTAGAAACACACCCAAAATATTTGAAACAATTATTTTCAGACACTGACAACAGGCAGTATGGGAAATTGATTTCTGAGTGAAAGGAGACAAATTAAATGAGCCTCATGATTGCCCCCAGCTCTGCCTGCATCTTCCTCCAGGCTACAGAGCTAGGGTGGGGAACTCATCAATGAATTCACAGTTCAAGGACATCAAAGCAGCAAAATTTGCATGGCAGAGTATTGGTGGGGAGGAAGAGATCTAGAGACAGAGTGCTGGAGATTTGAAGATATTTTTCTTCTAGTCTTTGACAAAGTACTGACCCATGCAGGTGTTGGAAGAAGCACTGGGAAATGCACAGAGCCAAACCATTCCCAGAGCGAAAACAAGGTGGGGAAAAATTTTGTACTTCACCAGTAGAGAGACTTCATAGATGTGGGACCTAAGATAGAATCCCTATCTAATGAAAACAAATTATCCCTATTTTAAAAGTTACTTTGGGGCAGTCATCACAGAGCTTTAAAACAAATTTCAAAAGGATAAAACTGATCCCACATCATGTTTCACAATATACTCTTTAAAAGAATCCAACAAAGCTAGTAATCAACAAGACTAAAGTCATAATGGTGGCATCCAATGAAAAATTACCAGGCCTTGCAAAGAGAAGAAAAATACACCCCTGTCCAGGAGAAAAATTAATCGTTGGAAACAGATCTAGAAATTATAGAAGATGATGAAATTAGCAGACAAGATTTCTAAAACCTTTAAGGTTTTGTATATATGCCCAGGGATGCCTAAGATACACATACACCACACACGCACACACACATACACACATATTGTATCTGAAAAAAATACCAGTTATCCAAAGTCTTGATTACTGTGATTCTACTATTATATGCCCATGAAAGTCTTGTAAATTAAATACTATTATTCAATTCATTCACATTCTCCTGGGAATGATCATTTTGTTTCTCCAATACCTTGGCAAGAAAACCCAATTGTAGGTCATCTTTCTTCCCAAAGAAATGTTTTAGACAGAGTGGTAGCAAACCTTTCCAGTACAGAGCCAGATAGTTAACATTGCTTTGACTTTTTATTGTAGCATCTCCACCTTGCCTTTGTAGAGTGAAAGCAGCTAGAGACAATATGTAAACAAATGGGCCTGACTAGATTTGGCCATGAGGCCATTGTTTTCTGTAGAGCTGTCCAGTGCAAAAGCAACAAGCCACATGTGACTATTAACGCTGAAATTCAAACTATTTAAAATTAGAATAAAATCAACTAACACTTTGGTTTCTCAACTGAATTGCTGTTCTTTGTAGACACAGACTTCATCACCTAACTGCAAATATGGAACTAGACTCTCAACAATGAAATTCACTGCACAGTGAATCAAATACATAGTAAATATGAAGAAACATTGGATTAAGAATGAGATCCTTAACATAGGCTTAAAGTTTTGATCCTAAATATTTGTGCCTTTTGATTGTTCTCTCTTATGTTCCTGCTTATTATTCTCACCCACTCTGATAAGTTATACTTTACAACTGAACTATTTGAACTAGCACACCTCCCTACAGTAATGAGACTAACAGAAGAGAGACATCACCCTGAAGAAAACTAATTTGGACCTTCTTTTACAAAGTGCATTTGAATTCTCACCTTTTCTAAGTTACTTAGGAGAAATTTTTTAAAAAAAATCTGTCTCATTTTGAGCAAATATGGTTGGTACTACTCCTTTTTCTACTTGAGCTCTCTCTTCACATGGGTGTGCCTTTTAGTAAATGAAACGATATCTGTGCTTAATATAAACTTGAAAGGTAATATGTTCAGAATGTGATATCTATAGTCAGACTGCTTGCATTTAAGTTCTAGTTCTGCCAATTATTAACCTGTGTGAACATGAGCCAAGTTATTCAACCTCTCTGTATCCCAGTTTCCTCAATTATTAACAATGAAAATAAATGTAACTACAAAGTGAGTTTCTAGTAGGATAGCAACAGTTAACATCTGTAATAAACTTAGAATGATAACTGTTAGACAGTGTGTTGTATGTGCTTGCTATTTTTATTTTCATTAATATTAAGACAATTTTATAACATTGATAAACATCAATTATCAAATAATCTTAACATACAACTTATTAATTGGATTTTTAGAATATGTATATGTCATATACCTTAGGAATAACATTGCTCTATGATTTCTCCAACAGGAAATTTATATCAACACAAATGTAAGCAATGTTGAATTCTGAAAAGTATGGAAAGTACACATTTCTTTTATGTGT